>BGZK01002083.1:0-80655 GCA_005406025.1 Eumeta japonica
ACCCACGCTAGATGCATCCCGATAGGTTTTGATACTTGTTTATAATGTAGGAAAAATATTCTAATAAATTTCCTGATACAATTACGAATGTTTTTAAAAGAACTTTTAAAAAAAGGAAAAGTGGAAAAACAATAATGCAATGTATATTCATTTTTTTATTGGTAATGGGGAATATTTTTTTCACTTTAAGGTAACACTTAACTCGCATCTTATTGTTATTTGAAATTGATGATTTATTGATTCGTTTAGCTTAAAATTTATATTTACAAATGATATGCGACTCCAGAGTCTTTTGTATTCTTACAAGAATAATTTTTACATAATTTTACAGCACCAACCGGGATTACAAAGAAAAAAACTAACAGCTCTTTCTCCGACAGCATCGCAAACGCGACTGACTGACCTAACTACCATATAGTGTATTATCTATGGACTGACCCATAGACGAATATGAATATATAGAGAGACTGGCCCGTCGATTTGTCGAAATTTGCCCGTTTAGGCTCGGTACGAGTCGCCGCGCATTTCGTCCACGGCGCTCCGTGTAGTCGGGGCGCGCCGCCGCCGGCCAATAGTGAATCTATGGTCAAACCCAATGAAAAAAAGCTCACTTACTTAAAGGGCGACGCCGTCTGCCCTTAGGAATCCCACTTGACAAGGGTGTCGAGGTCGCTGGTCCTCCGGCGCATCGCGCTAATAGAAAAAAAATCCTACAGGTAGTCGATGGTGCTGGTGAAAGCTTACGGCTGTGTGATGACAGCGGTTTTGTTTTGATTTTCAAAATGTATTGTAATATCAAAAAATGTAATATTGTAATAGCTTAATTTGCGAATTAAAATCATGAACGTTATATGTACATTTTTATACGGTTCGTTTATTAATCTAAACGCACGATGGGCGGCGCAGGCGCAGTAAAATTGAAGAGTCGTTTGACTTTCGAATCGAAAAATTTAAGGCTTTCGATTTGAAGAAAACGACAATAACGAATGATTCAATAAATGAATCAACAATAAAGGAACATTTAAAAAAAAAAAGAGCGTGTGTACAGAATACACGTGTCAGAAGTGAAATTTTTTTGGCAACATTAATTAAAATCAGTAAGATTGTCCATAAATAATAATCAGAGACACCAATCAAAGACTAAAATTAAAGATAACAATTGATGATAGATTAGAAGTGAGATATTGTAGGTATTCAAAGGATTGAGGCGCAGTATTGAAGGGATTTCTATAAAAATACCTTTTATATTTAAAACCATTATGATAAAGAATGTTTGAGCAGTGTTCATTTTTTTTTTGCGTTTTAATTTTATTGATAGACAAATGTGTATAAGCATATAATATTTTCTAATTTGTCATTATCATTGTTGTTGTTATTATAATTATTAGTAAATTTCGTTTGCAATGATATAGTTATTATACTTTTATTTATTTAACAATTAAAAATCCGTAGAAGCTATAATAAGAAATATACGTTTTACATTCAACAAAGTTCAGGAGCCCCGTAAAAAGAATACTCCCTACATTGAAATATAATATTAATAATAACTCAATGACTCCCTACAGCAATAGAGTGTAGTATGCTCACTATTTTTGTCTCTTTCTTTCTCGCGATCTATCTGGTTGATCCTCGGTCTTTTAAAATCTAAAATCGTGACGGCCTCATCGTCCCGCTAATAATGTTATTACGCCGTGACGGTATTGCCGTGACGGTATGACTTTGAAATTTCACTCTCAACGCGCCCAAAGAAGTTTCACTTCAATATAATTACAACGTGTACGAACGAAAAAGTTTTCGCATATAGTGTTAATTCACGTATACCTTCAGCGTTGGCATGTCGGTGACGCGAACTCGAAAGATTTTATCAAACTCAAAATCGCGCGTCGTTTTTATAGAAGTTATCACTTCAATAGAAGTCGATGTGCATAGTAAGATTTAAATTGCAGAATTTAAGCATTTAAATTTAAAAAAAAAACAATAACATTATTGCAATAATTTCCCCACATGCAAAAGTTAATTCACGTACACTGTTAATATTAGCACGTCGGTAAATCGAGTGCATAATTCATTTTATCAGACCGAAAATCGTCAATCCGTCGTCCGAAAATAAAGGGATTTTCACATACACCGCATCAGCATGTCGGTGACGCGAACCCACAACATTCTCCCCTAACGAAAATCATTCAAAGCGCCTAGAGAAGTTTTTCCTATCAAAAATGGGATGATTAAGACTTTTGCCTTCCACGATCTTTACAATTTAGGTCTAGGATCTATCGTCCGAAGCCCTGCGCGAGAGTTGACGCCCGTCGTCACTGTCCGCTGCTACGACAACGTCTGGAACCGAAATTACTGAATTAACAACGTTAGTGGGCAGAATTGACCTGACCTTAACGTGCTCAGGAGAGAACGCTAAGCCACATTGAGAAAGGCACGGAACGAATCGTTCTTAACTGAAGTCAAACACTCGTTTTTGATTCGCCCTTAGTGACGGTCGTACCATAGGTTTATATTTTGGTTCAAAGATCACGCCTCCGACCCCTGAACCGTCGTCGCCCTGTTGATGTAGGTGTTGCACTAAAACTATCGTAATAAGGAACCCTAATCGGGCGAGTCGAACTCGCTCGTGTACGCATCGATCAACTCACCGGCCATAGCCGCCGCTACCCACTAGTCTTAGGGTATGAGAGTAAATTAAAAAAAAATTGTGAACGGTGTACGGGGTTCAGAAAGCAAATATCCTATAACCATACACAATACGACGCACCAAACTCTGCCGCTCTGGACTGCCTGCGGATGATGCGATGCGCAGGTTCAACGCTTGGACGGTTCGACCTCTCCTTCTCCTCCCCGCGTTCTTATTTCACGCCGTTGCGGCGCTTTCGCGACCAACTTCACAGCGGCAGAATTTCGTGCGTTGTACTGTACAAACGATTCGATGTCGATTGTTGAAAGACCCACGCCGATATGTTCAGTCGTTTTTATCTGATGGTCGAACAAAGGAATAATCATTTTCATTGTATTACGTATAATAAATTAGCCGTTACCCGCTCGCTTCGCTGAGCGCCAATTAAAACTTAACAATGACTGCTATTGTTCTCTAACGGTACAAATATTTAACTAGTGCCCCACGCGTGTATTTATAATGAAATCTTCTGTATCGGCCGATCACACAGTCAATCCTGCTCCCGGTCAAAGTTTTGTTCCTGATTTCAATTCTAAGTCCCTGATGCTGGAAAGGGACCCCGTCCTGCTCTGAATTACAATACCTATTTCGGTGGCGATCCTGCTATTCCCTTCAGCATTGATATTAGTCATTGAACATCAGTGATAGAGTACCAGAAAAATTAACATTTTTACTGGTACCTTCACTCCCCCCGATATTTACGCTCCCTTCGGTGTATCGGGACTTGTCCCTTTCAGTCATTGCGACTGGCTGAAGGTTGAGCGATGATGATGATGATGATGATGATGATGACTGTAAAGTGATAGTTAGCAAGTCTATAGTCTCTGCCTAGCTTTCTGGGTGTGAAGGCTTTGAAATAGGCCTGAGTTTATATTATATTACTCTATATAAATATTATGAACAGTCTATAAGCATCTACAAACGATTTCGCGTCAAATAGTCAAACGCCCTTACCGATATGATTAGGAATTTTTAACTGATGCTCCGTTAAAGAAAATCCATTGTAATGTAATATTATTTTATTACACAGCCGCCCGCTGCGCCGGGCGTGAATTAACATTCGGCAATAATTGTTTTTTTTTTATATAATTCAAACATAATTTTTGATATTCTGATATTTAGTGTCAGTTCAGGTTTCATTGTCAGGTACCGTCCCGCTGTTTTGATAGTGGTATGTTAGTGATAACTAATTACCATTTATATATCTATACATATATAATGAAAATAGGTTGTCTTTGTTCGCCAATCACGTAAAAACTACTAAACGTATAGACATGGGACTGGGACCATTCGATGCGGGATGATTTGTAGATGGTTCTAGGCTACTCATTTTTCGAATTCCGTAAATCCTTCGCCATTTTATTTATAATAAAAATTACCCAGCGTAGCGGGCGGGACAGCTAGTATAATATAAAAGGTAATCTTACTATATAATATAATTCTATTATATTAATCTTATATCCTGTTTCAGGGCATAATCTACTTCTATGGAAAATTTGATTACAATCCGTTCGGCCGTCAGCGTATAATAAACATCCATACAATCATACTAATACAGTTTTCATATTATAAATACCCTATAACTACCTACAAACGATTATAATACCGAATCTCCAATACCAATATACAAAAGTTCCATATAAATACGTTCTTTAAGTTTTACGTGATGCCTGGACAAATGAAAAACATTTTCATTATATACATAGATTATTGTCCCGAACAAAGAGACAAACAGACAGCTCAACTTTTTTTATAATTATAGCTTAAAAAAAAACACTATAAAACGACAATTCTTCAGTTTACCCCGCATAAGAATTATATTAATTACAAGCCAGCGTTCTTATAGCTTTGTAAGTTTACCTTACAACTTAAAACAGATCGCATCCGCTTCGCTAGAATAACAAAATTGTCACGGTGACGTCACAACGTTACACACTCGGCCGTATTAAATTAGTCTAGTTGCTAGGTAATAGCTAATAATAGCTAGGCGACTGGACGAGGCCGGGGGTCTCGGGGGTGTATAGCGAGGTGCTTCCCGGGGCATGTCTACTTTAAACGTTTACATACCGACCGGCCCCCCTCCGCGCGGACGTCCCGGTGTTAATGTTCCGTGTTATAATTTTTCTAAATACCTTTAATTTATTACTAGCGGTCGCCCGCGCGGACGTACAGAACTGATAGTTTACATTTGTTTCATGGACCGTCGGCCACGATCGCGATCTCGCTCCCAGTCTCGATTCCATTTCCGATGTCGATATAGAAAGCGGTTCCGCCTTCGCTTGCGTTCGCGCGAACGAAACCGCGCGCAGAAGCGCGTATCTTTACAAATGATAGACTATATGTTATTGTGATGTATAGGCTATAACACTGTGAAGTCTCATCAAAATCCGTGGAGTAGTTTTTGTGTGAAAAAGTGTAACAAACTGAAAAAAAAAAGACAAACTTTCGCTTTATGATATTAGTAGAAATTATCTCCTCATCACATTTCTTGAAATTTCCACAGGTCTTTTTTGGTTCACGCAAAAACAAACTCGTCGGTCAGTTCGTCCGATGTCGGTATCCAAACCGGGTACCGCTCGGTTTGGAGGTAACGCTTTTTACCGGTGCGCTATCACCGCCCGCTTCACTACGACACCCGTGCAATAGAAAATGTTACAAAGCTAATTCATACTGCAAACGACACTTGTCCGATTATACAAACTCGCTCTTAAAAGAAAAACATTATTTGTTAGTGTTTTGATAAGTTTTTGGAGTTAACTCATTAAGGGTCGATTTTTACATGTATAAGCCCGGGATGTGAAAACTCATGGAGAGTAAAATCAAACTTGGCGTCACGTTACGTTACGTTACGTCCCGGCCAGTCTCGTGTGTATGGTGACTATACACGTGTATAGTCTCCATATTCATGCGCAAATTATCCTGCGCATCCCCTAAAAGTATGAGTTAAGTATAGCGCCGACATAAATATATCAGAATACACTTTATTCATTTAATGTAAATTGTCAACTTGAGGAGTTTTGAACTCAAATTACTATAAATTTTATCTATATTTATATCAATTGATATTTATGTGTAAATTAAGAGAATTGATAGATGAACAAAATTAACAAAACATTATAAAATATGGAAATTACCTCTTCGAGTGATAGTGAGCCAGAATTTGAAAAATACATGGATGAGGTAATTTGGTAAGTGTATAACAAATTTTTACATATAAATTAAATTGTCTATACATATATATCTGCCGACGTCCACGTGTCATATTTGAGTTACCACAAACCAATTGTCTCAGTATCCAATGATGTCGATATTGTTCTTAAAATAAATACAGCGCAGGATGACGTAAATTGTGAATAAAATCAAGCTCGCTAAAAACTTTATTACATAAAATTATCATTGTTTATGTTTTCATGGTTTTGTTATGTATTTTAACGAATTCATTGTGTAATTAATATAAATAAATGCATCATGCATGCTTTAATATAAAAAATGCATTTATTTACCTTCATTCGCTAATCTATTTATTTTACAATCGTTCGTAAGGAATAAACTCCAGTAGTGCGTCGGAGCTAACACACACACACACACACACACACACACGCACACAAACATACATTTTTTTGTTTAATAGAATGATTTCACTTATTTCTCACTAACAAGAAATGAATGTTTTTCTTAACTCATCTTGACTCACGTACCTTCATAAAGTAACTCATAAAGCGGTGCGCTTCCAACTCCCGTTTGCAATAATTAACTGCCGACTGTCAAAGTTAAAAGTTGAACACCTCAAAATCCCGTTGTTTCAACTTTACAATCGACAGTTAACCGGCAATCTTAGAGTTAATGTTGGACGTGCGCAGGGCCGCTTCCAAATGTTCAATTAACTTTCAACACCGCCATATTGGTTTATACTTAGTCGGTACATTTAAATTTTAATTTGATTATTCCCCTAATAGTTTATATTAATAGACAATAATCGATATTATTCATGGCGGTCCATTTCGAAAACTTGCGACATATGTATGAGATTAAGAATCATATATTATACTCTTGTCGCAACTGACAGCGACCTACAGGTTAACATTTAACTAAATGTTTAAATGGTATATTTAATAGTTAAAATTTGTAGTTCAATACTAATTATTTTTGAATTATCGCTCTGTGCGTATCGTAGAGTAGAAATACAAACAGAATCTGAGTGATATATAGCATTGTTTTACACTCCCAATTATGATGCATTTGCTATAATGTTGTCTATTCTCGTAGACCCAATAATAGCTATAGTGTACGTACGTGTGCAATGTCGGGATGTTATAATGTATGTCGGTATGTTTGTGCTTGGTTAAAGCGCTGAACGGATTGTGATAAAACGTGACAAATACAAAAAATAGAAGTATAGTATTCTAACAATTAGAAAAAAACCTAACGTACCCTGTGCAAAGAATTCGCACAGATTATGTATAATGATTATCAGTTTACAAAATTATTGTCAATGTTAATTTTATTTTCTTTTTATTACAAAACTTCTGCATAAACAATATTTTAAAGATATATATATATATATATATATATATATATATATATATATATATATATATATATATATATATATATATATATATATATATATATATATATATATATATGTATATATTTTTATATAGTGACTAAGTTCGATGTCTTTCTCCTTGATTTTACAGTGTTCGTCGCCTAAACATTTTATTTTATCGCTTTTGTGATTATTATGTAGATAAATTATTCAATTCAATTTAATTAATCAAAATTTATTGCAGGTATTGAATTCGTTTCTAATTTTGCACACTGTTTATAATGTTCTTCTTTTTGTTGTATCACGTTATGAAGCTCCGCTGACAGAGCGAAGAAATATTTGAACAAAACATTTACCGACCGTTAATCATGTCGACGTTGTTTCAAAATTAAAGTCGTCAGATGGCAGCACGTATATAATTTTAATGATTAATTAATTTACAAAAGCAGAAGCAATAATATTTTTTTTCAGTTGGTGACGCCGGTAGAGCAAGCGATTACCTACGAAACGATATAAAATTTATGTGATATAATTGTAAGGGTTTTTCTAAAAAGGGAGGCAAACATTTTAATCTTAGCGTACCTACTAATGTATATGATTATTAAGAATTCGTTCAGTAGTAACATAGGTTACCCCCTACAATACAAATCGGAATAAATAATTTATGCCGAATTAATGCTTGCCACATGCACATAAACGATTTTATCAGTTTACAATTATTAATTTACACTTCGTCTTTACGCGTCAGACACAAATTTAGCGCTCATATTAATTACTTTATCTTTATTACGAGACACTAAGCTGTGTAGCTCTATAAATGCGGGGCCTTATCGTATTACGGGCGGCGCTGTAAACGCGCATAATTAGACATCTACATACACAGGCCTCGGTGATAAAACGTATTATCTGCACCGAGATAGCAATTGAGGGGCATTTGCAGCGCGGCTAAAATAAATTGGAATTCCCCTACAGAGTCACAAATGCATAGACATTGTAGCAGTCTTCGCTTGTTACTTTGCTACGCGCCCCGATCCAACTCGGTGACTTTGTAACGGCGTCCTATTTTAAATTCGCATCGGTGTTCCGCAACATACAGACGGTTAAGAGAATTAAATTAGCTACGAACGTGTCCTCCGTACAAGGATGCGACATTTAACGTTGATCCGATCAACGAATGAAGGGCCGTTTTAACACATGAACCGTAGAGCACACATTTTTTTTATTACCACTGGCCGTTATGAAAAAATAATTTAAATAAAATAAAATAATAAAAAAAAAACAAAACGATAGAATGAGGCATGTTAAAAGCGCCAATAAAACACACGATGAAGTTGATACGGTCTGAAGTATTTACGTCATGCGCAAACGGCATATATTGTAAATAAAAGTCCAACGCGCATGCGTCTAATTAATTTAGTTATACAATGCGATTAATTGATTTAGCACATGTTGTGAATTTAAAATATATTACATAATATAAATATAGAAATTAAATAGAAAAGCATAGAATTACAACATCGAACAAATTTACGTTCACTCGTGGCCCACGACTCACACTAATGTAAATGAGGATATACGACATATTTTAAACCAAACAAACCAAAGGACCTTATCATTATTAGGTGTAATTTCAAATGACGCTGTTACTTCTTGACCGGAGAGAAAGAAAGAGTAAGAATGAGGACACTCGTTGACGAGAGAAAGAGAAAGAATAAGGACACGTGGGGAACGACTGGGCGGCGGCGAAGCCAATATCGTATGCTCATTTCGTTTATGTAGGAATACTTATATGATTTTCTATTTCGATGTATTTTACACTGTAAATATTATAGTGTAAATTACTTAGCGCATACGTAAATACATGGACGCTATTTTTTATTACATCGTCTGAGGTTAAGGCATCGGCGACGAGAAAACTCGTTACATGGATGCTATGACATTAAGTGACATACAAACATCGAGTTAGGCCGGTCATACACTTGCGAAGTAAATGTCTGAACGAGGCGTTGAGTAATCTTTCAAGTGAGCTGCAACTCAAAGGTCACATAACTTGACACATCTTGCGCACTCCACAATCTACATGTAGTTTCCAATCGACAAATAAAGTACCGAGTAAGCTACAGGGTGTAACGTCTGCCCTGTCAAAGGGCTAATCGCCTTGTAAACGTGATATAAAATGCTCATAACATCGGCCCATCGTGTGTCACTCGTGTTCAGAGAGTGTTGTCGAATTTAAAGCGAAATTTGACATAACAAAATGTGATGGTTTTTTCCGCATGTACACAATTGTACATATTTTTTTAAAGAAATACGTGATCATCGCTATGTGACTTGACCTGCTTATAAAATTATTGTTCTTGAAAATATACACTGAGTGAGATTAACAACAAATTAATATGAAACCAATATACCATTATTTTTATGTACAGGCAACACTGTCGGTTAAATTTTCCAGTAACTATATAAAATTACTTGTTAGGTTTTATAGTGGGACTGACAAGTGATATTCGTAGCTATACTTGACAAGTAAAAAAAATGACTACCTGTAGCAACTTGACACTTTACTTGCTAATGGCGAGACTTGTGTACAGTACAACGCACGAAACTCTGCCGTTCTGAATTGGGTGCGAACGATATACTGCGCAGATATTACGCTCCCCGACCCTTCCTTCTTCTCCCCCGCGTTCCTATTTTACGCCATTGCGACGCTTTCGTGACCAACTTCACAGCGGCAGAGTTTCGTGCGTTGTACTATACTTGGGCTGCTTCCATTGTGACTCAGGGGGTGTCATTGTGGGAAAAAGCTACATGTATTAAAACGATATTTGCATTAAAAACAAAAAAAAAGGGCTAGATACTCGAGCCATATACAATTTAAAATACGGATCTAGTTCAGGAGAAATGTTTAAAGAATCCTAATTGTATATTGTCTTCACATTTATGCAAATATAACGTATGTTCTTAAAAAATATCAATGATCATCCGAAGAATAGTGACTGTCACATTATGAACACTAGAAACAAATATAAGTTTACTGTTACAGTGTTTAGACTGTCTAAGATAAGTAGTTATTTCATGGTTAACTATATGTATACGATTTTATAATAAAATACCACAAGTAATATTGAATTTGAATAGTTGACAGTATAAGATATATCAAATATTATGTGAATCGACCGATGAGCTTAAATTGGTTAAAATAAAACATATTGTAACAGTTATCGACCTCCTATCTGCACTGGGAGCTTAGTCTATGCCGGTCGAATTGATTAATAAAAAAAAAGTCACCTCAACAACGGGGCGATGTAAGCCTTATACAATAATGCACATATTTTACATACAATACAGCAGTAATTGTAAAACAATGAACTACAACAGTGAGGACTGTCTTTGCCTGCGCCAACTGAAAATTATCTCATAGCGGTCGGGGAGCAGATAATGAAATGTTTAATAATGTTTAAACAAAATCAGTCTCGTTAATGTGTTACAACAAATGCTGCTAATCATAGGATAAGATGACAAATCTTAAACGATATGTGTATCAAAGAATTTCACGTATTAAGATATTCCTTATAAAATTATCGCCAACAGTGACGAAATGAGACCATAGTCTTGTCTAATTAATCATTTTTAGGATTCCGTGGCAAAATAGCAAAAACGGAACCCTTATAGTTTCGTCGTGTCCGTCCGTCCGTATGTCACAAGCATTTTATTCAAAAACTACAAGATGCATATTGATGAAAATAGTGTAGGTGTTTTGTATAAGCCGCTACTTAGTTGGGTGATTGAATTATAAAAATGAATATTTATAGGGATGGCACTCCATACATGTAAAGGAAGCTGAAAAAAAATATTTTTCAGCAAACATCAACGAGTGGCACATATTTCGACAGTTCTTTTCAAAACACTTATAAATTTGGTAATAATCGTTCCGAAAGTTGCAAAATTCGTGCCCCCAATCTATTGCCTAAAGTAAACCGTATTTCCAAAAAATATGAAAGAAAATAATGAAGGTAACGGCTTAACTAGTTCTTTCAACGAAAGGACGTAAGTGCCATCAAGATACGCTCTTTTGCTGATGCACTTTAGTTAGTTTACACTAGTTTAATAGTAATAGTCGACATACCTACTTGTTTTTCTAGTTATAGGCAACTAAAGTGCTTACAACTATTCTGTGCGGAAAACATGGAAAAAGTGTAACTTTTTTATTTGTAGTACATTTCTTTGTAATAACGGCTACGGAACCCTTTAATGAGCACGCTCCGATATGCTCTTGGCCGGTCTTTTATTTCTTCTATTTTGGAACGAAATAGTTCCAAATTTCAAAGTTCCTCCCTGTCGCAGGTCGCGGCTGTACGGTTCTGGTCAGCACAAATATAAATGAGAGACAAGTATTGAAGCCTGTTCCTCTCCCTCTATGAGGGGGCCATCGATAAATGATGTCACACTAAAGTGGACGAAGGCGGTCAACAGAGGGTCACCAGAGGGGGTCACAAGTCGTAAGATTCGCGATGTTATATTTATAAATCTCATCATCATCATCATCATCATCGCTCAACCTTCAGCCAGTCGCAATGGCTGAAAGGGACAAGTCCCGATACACCGAAGGGAGCGTAAATATCGGGGGGAGTGTAGATTCTATTCTGGATTAGGAGTGACGGGAGTTCGTAGAGCCAGCCGGTATTCGTGCAACCTTTAGCCAGAAAATGGATTCGGGATAGGTAATAGATACTATAGTGTGTCAATAAATATAGTGGGGAAGGTATGTTCCTTTTATTTCTCGCGATGTTATATTTATAAATCTAAAATAATATTAAAACTTTATATTAAAAACAAGAACACTTCATTTTAGAAATAAGTATGACAAATCTGTTCAGTGGTACAGCGCTTCAATTAATATGAATTTAAAAACGTTTATTTTTATTTTACATAAATAAAATAAAAATGATAGGATAACGTTTATGTATAAAACGAAATATTATACACATATTTTTTTTAATAAATGCCTAAAATTCATAATTATTATACGTCGAATGGCTTAAGAAACGTTGATACTGCCAGACATCCAACATTACCACACGGTTTCATAATAAGATGATCAGATAATTTCCTGGTGCAGGAGTAAGGGCAGGAATACAAACAAGAGACCATTGGCTCCATTAACTTTTTTTTGTAATCATCCAATATGTCGCTCTGAAAAAATTAACGAACGAGTTTTAAATGACACAATTTTTATTTTCAATATTGAACTGGAATTCTTTTTTCTTTTCTTTAAAATTGCCATTTCATGGGCTGCGTCCGTTTGAAATAATACAATTTCTTTTCACATTGAAACAATTTTTTAAGTCGATTTCATAGTGTTTGCCTTTCAATCATTCAAAGAAAGAAACATTCACTCAAATTAATAATTGAATTTTGAATAAACCAATAAAGTTCAATGCACATATACATATATATATATCAAAAATGTGATAGCATATTTCTTTGAATGTTCGTCTTTCAATCACGTTTGATCTGTTGAATATATTGTGATCAATTGTATAGAGGTATTACATTATTTGTAATAAGAAAATATGGTTTCTACACAAAAAAAAAATATATATATATACATGTGTTTTAAGAAAATTGGTAATCAAAAACCTTGAAAAAATTTAAAGATTTAATAAATTAATTATTACTATATTTTTATTCACGCCAAACGAAACCGGGGGAAACCGCTAGTATAACAGATATATATTTAAGAGCGTGCGAACTGCGGTTCAATGTCAAGCTCACGATCGTTTCCTGCCCAATCATTGGGGCGACGCGACCCGCCTCTATACTAGCTCTACATCTCGCCTACACCCGCATTTAATTTTGTCGTGTAGATGACGTGACTTTTGAAAAAACATTACGAAAATGAAACTTCTAAAATAAATATTCGATTTTATCAAACAAACGCAAGACTTGAAAAAAAAAACATAAATAATCACAATACACAATATAAATATTAATTACACCACGCGTGATATTTCAGTTGCTCATATATAGCGTCTGACGAGTACGTCTACAACGTGCGCGTGCGCATCGCTGTGTATACGTCGCTTTATTTCGCTCCTATCTCATATGGCGCCGGAATGTATAGCTCTCTTTCCCCTTCTTTCGACGCTATATCTTTCTTCTCTATCATATAACAAAATAAACCTAAACGTGAGGTGTCCTTCAAATATCATTCTCACATCTCACATAATTACTGATTATCGAATCGCCGACTAAAAAGCTTTATTTTTTTTAATATTCTGAGGTTTCTTTTTCATTCAATTACAAGAATGAGGTTTATTTTTCATTTCCTCATAGCCTTAAAATGCTGCAAGGAAAGAAAAATATACATTCATAATGAAAAAATTGATAAAAGAATGTTTGTATATGTTCATATGCTGACGGCTGGACAGAATTGTAATCAAATTTGACATAGGATTAGATCGTGTTCTAATATAGGATATGAGATTAGTATCATAAGATTATATTATATAATACAATTACCTTTTATGTTAAAAAAAAAATGTATAAATACTATTAAAAATGGGAATCTTTTATAGCTAACATCCATAGCCAAAAAACAGACCAAGATTAGCATCAAGACCGCTATTGGGATAGCGGGATTTAGATCGGACCAGGCAATGGAATCACAATTGACATCGATAACAGAAAA
This sequence comes from Eumeta japonica, assembly GCA_005406025.1. NCBI lineage: Eukaryota > Metazoa > Arthropoda > Insecta > Lepidoptera > Psychidae > Eumeta > Eumeta japonica. The sequence continues at coordinate 13,924 of BGZK01002083.1, forward strand.
ATAATCGGGAACATAATAGACCGCGAGAAAAGCCAATGTTAAAAATTATAAGATTCCACTCTATGGACACGAGATTGAAATCGTGGGTATATCTGAATCATGAAGAAAAAAAATATTATTATTAAATGGTGATATATGTCCAGCAAAGCGGCCGGGCAACAGCTGGTGTGAAATAAAATAATTGTGTGACGATATGCCTAATCAGTGGGATTATTAAAAAAGGCACTAGATAATATTATTGCACTATTTAAGATTATGGCAACGGAAACAAGGAACAAATTTATCTTTTAGATATAGATAATTAACAATTTTGAACGATTAAAATAAGTTAATAATTAATGCTAAACATAATCAAAAAGATTTTTAATGTAAATTCACCTTTTAAAGGGCCATCAGGCGACATAAATTTTAAATCATAAAGTAAATATTTGTAAAACTCAACAATGTCGATTCTCAATATACTCTCTCATGATATTTTTTCTATCAAATCGCCTTCGATTACCCTCAAAACGACAAGCTTTCTTCCCGGGCCCAGTGTGGGTTAAGAATTACTAAAACCGCTGTCACCGATATAGTATAGTATCAACATATGGAAACGACAGCTTAACATCCTCTCTGAAAATGGGATGATTTCCATTCTACATATTAACTCTAAAATGATGCAGAAGGAATAGTCCAACTGTTGGTTATGACCTGATTCCTATTCTTTCGATCTATCTAAACATATAACGGTATGGATGTTGCGTTTAATGATATTGTATAAAAATAGCATTCGTTTCATTAGAAAATGGATAACAAATTTGAATTTGTTCTGCACTTCATAATTCCTCTATGTAGAGGAAGGGATTGAGAAAGGATTCCTCCTTTTTGAGACGGATAGAAATAATATAGATAGAGCAAATCAAATCAAAAATATGTTTATTTCGTAGGTAATGAAATTACACTTGAAATGTATCATTAATAAATTCATTTCGACATTACCGCCCATTCCGAATGCTGATTCCCCGAGAGAAGAATGGGCAAGAAACTCAAGGCTTGCTATTTTTACTCATCAATACAAAATATTTAGTCATTTATAATTTAGTCGACATTTAAAAATGATATGAAATAACCTGATAGGCAAGCAGTTCAATCCCAGGGGCCTTTTTCATTAAGATATTCCAATACGATATAATAGCCCTTGCCATATAACTTTCTTTTAACGAAACGTTTAAACTCAGGAAATGGCAAATTTTGAATTTCAGTTGGGATCTTATTATAAAAGCGCACACACAGCACACAACACAGCAGTCTGTGAATAATCATAGATCCTTTATTTAATTACGACATATCTGTTAGGTATAACCTATGAAAGAAAAAAAATTAAAATTTCTCTGTGTCTTGAATATAAAATTTCTGGATTTATAATCACTTTATTCAAGGAAATTTACACATATATTATTTTTACTAGGGACAGCATTTAATATTCCCAGGTATTAAATTACTCTTCATAGTTGAATATTGAAAAATAAATTTATAAATGAAAAAGTAATAGGTAACAATTTTATACTAGCAAAATAACAATGACTTAGTCAAATTCATTCCATAATTAATAATTATAAAAATATGGTAGGTTGTATAATGTAACATACATTAAATTCATCAATTTAATTAATAAAAATATTAATATTACTACATTGCTGAGTTCATGACGCATAAGTATTTAATTAATTTTATTTCACATTATAATTTATATTAAACACAGTTTAAATATTACAATGGATATTGAAATGTATATTTGTTGCCCAGCATTTTTTAAATGTGTCATTTGTAATATACAATTTTCTTGTAATGTCAATTAAATTGCTTTGTGACCAAGAAAACGTAAAAACAATTTTTTAAACAAGAAACTGTCATAAAAAATGAATAATATTGTTATTATTCATTGAGCAATAAAAATTGATATTATTATTTTGGTTATTTATGTAGATAAATGCTGTAAAAAATCTATGCATTCTCTGTATATCTCTATGTAAATTAGATTTAAGCTTATAAAAACAAATTAAAAAATAGATGTTCAAATATAAGACAATGTTTTCATTTTTTCAGGACAATATTAATGAATGTCTGGTAAGCAATTCAAATATTAAGATAATATTTTATTTTATTATTTTAATAACACTCAAAGATTAGTATTCAAATACTGTATTTACCCAGAAATTCAAACAACAATAAACAGTCGACGCGATAACACGAAAGATAAATTAAATACTAGAAATGTAATTGAATGATAAAAATTTCCTTTGTTCAAAATGGTAATATATAAAATACACTTACCGGCGAAGAAAAAGAAGAAATGCGCCTTTATAGGCACCAGCTCCGCGTTGATTTTCATCTCGAAAAACCTAACTAAATGAAAAATTCTAAACCATATCCCTATCTGGTGCAATTAGCACTTTATTGTTTTAATGGCACACAAACCGCTATAATCGTTTCGCTCCATTTGCACGAACAAATATTTGTTTGATTATGCTATCTGACGAACGGCGAATTCACGAATTATAACTTGTTCATCAACTTTCTACATTCACATTCCTGTTTGGATGCATTTGAATTGTTTATTTTTGAACGCTCGCCGCTAGCCGCACAACCGCCTACGAGTACAGTCGGATGTCAACAAACGCAATGTCGTTGAACTTTAGACATACCGATATAAATATTGTCATATTTATCATAACATTAAAGAGAAACAGAACTATACAAAAGATAAGGACACGACTAGACCCTTTGTCGTTCTATTTTGTAGTGTTTTGTCATTTCAAAAATTATATCAAGTAAAAGAATAATAACAATTTAAGTAATTGCGAATGAATATAATGTATTTGAAATGAATTTCAAATAGATGAACAAAATAAATTTTGGTAATGTTGCCATTGTCAATAAAATAGTAATGGTTCGTTGGATAATGGAAGTGAAAATCTCTCGGACTTTTTCTCTTTTCATAAAATGTTTAATGATTGTCGTCTGTTTTCATTCCCTGACAGACATTATTATTTATTTTAATTTTTTGAATTGGTCGAACTAAGAAATGCAAAAAATAAACAAAATTGTTAAATTGTAGTTAATTGTTTAATAATAAAAATTATAAGTATCTACTTGTATTACATACTTGAATTTGAATTATATACAAAGAAGGAGGTACATCGATTATTAATTTAATGTTGTCCACCGAGTACTTTTTTTAATATAATATAGGTGTTGTAATGTGATTTAAATGGTAGTACAGTACAACGCACGAAACTTTGCCGCTCTGAATTGGCTACGAATGATATCCTGAGCAGGTATTACGCTCCCTGATCCTTTGTTCTTCTCCGCCGCGTTCATTTTAGGCCGTTACGATGTTTTCGTGACGAACTTTACAACGGCAAAGTTTCGCGCGTTGTACTGTACTATTGATTGATAGGCATTAATATTATGTGAAATCTGCCAGTTTATGGTCTTCTCTTTATTAAGTAATTTGTAAAGATAGGTATTGCACGTTTCTTACGAATTTACCTCTGTTTTTACACTTGGTAACGATGATAAAATTAATAAAACAATATATTACTCTAAATTAACAAATTAACTAAAACACTATTCGAGTAATTAATTTTCATTAATCATCAATGTCAATAAGCTGACATACAACGGGAAAGACCTGCGTAAAGGTGACCTACATATGCCTTCATCTATTTGTCAATTAGAAAAATTTCTACTTAATTATTAAATAATCAGCATAGCTGCCTCTGGTTTGGTTATGCTATCATCCTAACAATAAAAATATGTAATTTTAGGGCCAATGTCGTTTTATGGAAATTTTATAGGTTTGTATCTTTATTCACGGTAATTGGATGTCTTAATTTTGAAATCCTTTTTTCATAATAGACCCACTGATTCATATCAAGAGATTGCGTTGTGCAATTATTTGAATTTCCAGCTTCGCTTAAAAATGTCTACCTACTGTAAAGACATCAATAATGAATCTCCATTTATTTTGGTGTCTTTTTTTGACATAGATACGTCTTTCTTTTTAATAATGGTCATTTCGTGAACATGAGTTTATGTACGACGTCATTTGTTAGTAAATAAGAAAGTAAAGTTAGTATGAGTTTATATTTTTATGCACTGCCGCCATCTGTTGGTATAGAAATGAACAAAGTAGGTAAGTATAAGTCGGGTTTTCTGTGAATTAACGCCATCTGTTGGTGCATAAGTGAAAGAAGTTGATAAGTATGAGCCTATAATTTTTTTGTATTTGAATCACTGTTTTGACGCTTTCTTTGACATGCGATGAAGAAGGTTCTATCCACAGTGATAGAATCTTCTTCATAGCTCCATGTAAGATAATTGAACCGCCAATTATCTTACATGAAGATTTCGACTCTGACATGATTATGTATATAAACATGAATCATTTCTGTGTTTCATGAAAGAAGAATTTAATTTGGAATGTTCTTCACATGTGGTTTAAATAGCTACTTAGTTCGTTATATTTTGTACTTTTTGCATCATCGACTTTCATTTAAATAAACTCAGTAAGAAATGTTAATTCGTATTGTTTCTCCAATGGCCGAATACCTATCCTCTTATACATAGACGTATCCGCATAAAACTTACGGCTGTTTCAAGAATACAGCCAACCAGGTTTTTTTCTACTTAAACTTCCACTTTCGTGAAACACGTCACTATATAATGAGAGTTAATTGTTTTTTCCACTTAACAAAAATAATTGATTGAGAATTAAGTATAGCTTACTAGCAAGCTACATATTATTAATATTTTATCTTTAACTAAAAGGTATACTTTAATATAAAAAATATTCTTATCTGACAGATAAAAATATAAATAAAAACAACTTTATTGCTTTGTCAATACCAAACACGTCATGCCGCATACAACGGAGGCGGCCATATTGCTTGCAGTGTGTAAAGCGCGTGAATTATTGTTGTAATTGTTTCATCAATGAAACTAATTTTTGCGTATATTTCTCAAGTTTATTTATGAATTCTTCATCAAGTAAGAAAGTTTTAAATTTCTAGAATAAATATTGTATAAAAGTTTCATTATTTTGTAGAAAAAATTCGTACGTTTAAACATGTACGACTTGTCGGGCGTTCAAGTGTGTGGTTACGTTTATGTCATGTCGGTCTGTTATGTTACTTGTAACTGAATTTTGATATATTTGAATTCAAATCCGGCGAGTGGTTTTTTGTTCACAATCTAAACATGGAAATTCACAATTGCCGCTATCGCGTAAATCGTGACCAACTTTCAGATGTGATACGAACGAAGCTAAATATTTACAGGATAAAATGGAGATTTGCATTAGTTGCATGGGCACTGAGAACTTGTTGAACATCTTCGACAATTACGTGGTCGAAAACAACGAAGAGAACTATGTCGATATGTTTAGAAGATGTTTCGACATTGAGGTGAGGTGGTGAGCAACATTGCCCATTTTTAATATCACAATAAAGTGTTAGAACATTTTATAACGGAAATACAGACGGATATGGGTTATATACTAATAATGTAAATTTCTTAATTATTTGATACGCGATTGTGATCGATGCGTTTCTCCAAGTATTTAATTATGTAGTTAAAAAACATTTGTTTTTAATCTGCGCCATAAACTCATAAATCACATGTTTTAAGTGATTTAGACAAGATTATAGTCTCTGCCCACCCTTCTTCAAGATAGGCATGAGTTTATATTATCATTATTATTATAAACATATAGTTTATGAATAATTAAACATACAGTAAATATTTGATTTTATTGTATATAATTGCACACTTATATGACACAAAATAGTATGTTTTATTGTTATCACTGTCTATAAATTTTCTGAAATATCTTCGGGTACATATAAACCTTCCTCTTAAATCACTCTATCTATTACTGAAAACCGCAGTAAAATCCGTTGAGTAGTTTAAAAGATCTTAGCGAACAAACAGCGAAAGCGATTTTATACTATGTAAAGATTTCACGAACTTCCACCCATGACTACCGCCGCCTATGAAGACATAGAGTGAATTCCTTCCAGTAGTAATTGATCAACAAGTAATCACCTCATGTCTAAGCGATTAAGAAGATTGAATGTAATAATAATGAAGAAAATATGAAATGGCCATTTTGCACCCACAACTTATGAAATATTAATTCATATTTTATAATGAACTCTTCAGATATCTCAAGATGATAACTTGGAGATGATATGTTCGCATTGCATTGAGAAATTGAGAGATGCGTTCTATTTTAAACAACAAACTTTGAACACCAAGGATATTTTGCTGTCCACTAAAGGTTAGTAAATTATATCTTAAATTTTGGCTTCTCTTGCATATCCTAAATTTAATAAATGAAGACTTAGAACGTATATACAGATATAATATAAAAAAAAAGTATTTATTGTATTTACTATGAACATTATTTATTTAAAAATATGAGTAATACTTATATTGTTTAAAGAAATTGTGGCTATATTAAGATTATGATTGAAATAATTTTGTTTCTATTAAAAAAAAAATGCAAACGTGTGTCAATAGCCATTGTGGCACTTGCCAGAATTTATGATGATATTTAAATGTAACAAAAGTGATGCAACTGTTTTCTAAAATGACCTTAAGAATGTTTTAGAAAACGTAGTTGTGTTAGACAAATTAGACATTCTGGAATCTTAGACTTAAATTTTTTGTGTGTTCGTTTGCATCACTACAGAAACTATTGAATCATTTGAAATTAAATAATCGTCATTGAACAGCCAAATAGTCTACTAATTAGATAAATACTGGTTTTATCATACTACATATAAAGGGATTGAAGACATAATAAAAAAAATTAATATAATCCCTTCTTGTTTTAATTTTACCACAGCTAAATTGAATTTATCATAGTGTTGACGAATTAATTGAAATTTTGCAAAGAAAATTAATGCTCAATGATTTAGTCTACAATAAACACCTCTAGAATCGATCTATTAATAATATCACAATATTAATATTTTCTACATTATTATACTATATATGTCTACATGGAAGTAGATACGGAAGGAAGCCAATGTCTTGTGAAGTATTGAATATACAAATTAAAAATTAAATTCACATCATCATTTTTACATCATTATTTTTATACATCAATATTACATTGCTTAATGTAATATTAATGTGTGTTAAGAAATGTTTGTGTCATACTAAATGGCATTAACAAAAAAAAATAAAGAAATCAATCCAGCAAACACAATTGACAAAATCCAAATGTAGGAGGGAATATATTAAATAAAAGAATAACGTTTGATACAATTCAACATCGGAATACAGCCGCTTTGATTAAATGCATATGATGCAATTGTGCAGGTATAATGCTCTCCTACCCTCCATTCTTCTCCTTTGCATTTTTAATTTATATCATTGCGACACTTTCCTGACTAACTTCACAGTGGCACAGTTTAGTGATTGTACTATACAAACTGTACATACAAACATCACTTATCTATTTTTAGATATGAAACTGGAGGCGGACAAACTGAATGTTGAATACCTCGACGACTCTATATGGGACAACATCGATGTCATAGACAACAGAGAAACCACAAATGAAGACGTGAGAGATGATGGAGTAACTATAAACGCGGATGAATTTTTGACAGAAATAAAGCGGGAAACCAACGATTTCGATTTGGATGACGAGGAAAATAAATACAGCATCACAGTTGAGAAACCCTTAGGTAAAAGAAATAGACTTTACTATAGCACCTCTAGAACGATGCATTCTATGAGTATTGAGAGAATCATTCATGGGTGTCAGATTTTCCTCTCTGATTTCGGACTATGTTTGGGAACTTTAATCAGTGCACTCGAACATCTATTGGCCTTTACAAATGATTCCACGTATAAGTAGCATACATTACTTAAAATGTAATTCATATTTTGCATTCATTTGCACCCGTTCATAGTATGCACGTACACGCCTTAGCCAGCCAGGAAAATCTATATGCACAATTAGTTTTGTCTGTCTGTTTGTCCAGGATAATCTCCTGGCATGTGACATAGCATACTTTGTATCCAAAAAAAAGTTTATCTTAAGTTTTTTTATATCTATACATATATAATGAAAATAGGTTGTCTTTGTTCGCCAATCATGTAAAAACTGCTAAACGTATAGACATGGGACTGGGACCATTCGATGCGGGATGATTTGTAGATGGTTCTAGGCTACTCATTTTTAGAATTCCGTAAATCCTTCGCTATTTTATTTATAATAAAAATTACCCAGCGAAGCGGGCGGGTCAGCTAGTTTATATATACACATGCATATAAAACAGAATTAGCTGTAATGTCCAAGGGAGAACATTACAGCTAATTCTGTAATTCTAAATATCACCATCTGAACCAACATTGGCATAGAGAGTAGGATCGTAACGGAAACAATCATTGCTAAATTGAAATTTAAATGTAAGCACAGTGAAGTGTTTGGATAACAGGTGGTAAGTAATACAAGCTGGACTACTTTCTGAAAAGTATGGTCCGATGCCGATATGTGTTTTAGACGTATTTCATTTAAATTTGAATGTGTTCATTTTCATTTTTCAATCAGTTCATAGTTTTATAAGATTATAATTTTACAATACGAGACCAAAAAGTAAATATAATGCGCAATGTTTAATAAAATTCCATTTCTCTTGCATTGTTTGCGATTTGGAGTGCATTTGTATTATTAAGAGAATTATGAAAAGAAGTAATAAATTTGTAAATTCATAAAATTAATGGAATATTAAATGTTATTAAGAGTGGCAAGTAGATGTTTTTTTTCTCACGTACCAAATTATCAGCATATTTTTACTTAAATATTGACTTAATCCAGAGCCACAAAATTAATGTTATTATTATGCATGTGTTTATATTCTGGTTAAATATGTGTATGTCTGTCTGTTAATTAATCTTCATTTGAGAAATGTATGTATTTTTATTTATTAAAATCAAAATCTTCGATATTTATGATTAATTCAGGTATTTGTTTTTCTGTAGATAAATCGATTATGAAGAAATACTCGCGGGGGAAGAAGAAACGGCCGTACAAACCGGAAACCAGGCCATACACGATACATCCTAACCAAAAGACCTGCCATCTGTGCCAGGAGGAGTTCCTGCATCACAGACTCCTGATCATGCATATGAACAGCCATTTCCCTAACCACATATGCGAGATTTGTGGCAAAAAGTTCGCCACGAAAATGCTATTGAAGAGGCACCTCCGAAGCCATGAGCCGGGACCTTTTAATTGTAAATTTTGTAATATGGTAAGTTGTATAAATTTTTTAGAAGATTTCATTAAAATCTCTATTGTATTTGTCCTTATGATGCAATTTTTGAAAAATTTTGCTGTTTTACAACTTGATGAGCTCAGTCAGTAAATACATAAGGTTAAAAATTTATATATATATGATATCAAGCGGGGCTTGTCAACACAATAGCATCTACAGTTCTTTAGAGATCGTAATGAAACCCAATATACATGTTATATGGACGATTACAAAGGTCGAGTTCAAATTTGAGCCAAACCGGTTAACTAGTTTAGAAATTACAGCATTTAAAAATTTTGAAAGTCTGAAAATTACAGATTTCATATGAATTACATATGAAAATAAAATGAATGGCTGTCAAATGGCCTTTTTTTTTGTTATTTATCAGCCGCATTATCCTTGTTATATAGTACTAGTAGAGGAGAGAAATTATTCTAGTTGAATTCATCATAGATAATAAAGAAATATATTTATTTACCATATATATTTTATAGTCATATAAAATATATATGACAAATTTAATTATAGTAATATTTATAGTAACTTATAGTCAGTATAGGCAACAAATTTTAATATAAAATGTAGAAATAGATAAATGTTGACTAAAAATTGTGTGAAAATCCCATTGATGGTGACTCTTTAAAACAAAAAGTTACACAATAACAAGTAAAAAAAGAAATTAGCATGCCGGCCTGCAAAACAGAAGGTAAATACGAGTTCAGATCTTAAGGGTTTACACCACTGAATGCTGTCCTAAGCCATGTACTGCTTGATATATTATCTAATACTTTATTTGAAGGTAGAAAAAGAAACATTGAGTTTTAACTTATTTACCACAAATGTTGCCTAAATGGCATGTGAAGTCGTCACAAGGAGCTAGCGTAGCAACTCGTATTCTAATACCCTACCTGGGGATGTTCTAATATCCTTAAAAGGATGATCTTTAAGGGTGTGTTGAATGTACTTGGCAGGTTAATACACGGATTGTGCAAAAACTTTAAATCATCTATTATTGTAATGTATAATACAATTCTAGGCGACAATATTTTTTCACAAACACATACCAGTAACACATTTTGAATACTAGTACTTAAAAATATATGAAGAGGTTTTTGATTTCAATGTAAATTCGGAACCATTGTCAAGCAAACACTTACTTTTAAAGCCAAGGATCTCTTATTGTATCAGTTCTACGTGATTCCAAATCATTGTGATTAATGTGTGCATGTGATTTCTCCGTTTCAGGAATATAGAAATCGGAATACGCTAATGACACACATAAGATTTAAGCATAGGGCCCTGGATCCGTACATTTGTCCGGAATGCAAGGAGCGTTTTAAAAGTTTCCACCAGAAATTGAGTCATCTGAAAACTGTTCACGGACAGACGGAAAAGAAATATCAGTGCAATTATTGTAGCGATAGGTTTTATTATGCAGGTATACTAGTATAATTTTGCATAAGTTGAATTTTAGTTTGTATAATCTAGAATAAAGGAAAATGTATTTTATTCCCTTATAATGTATTGCTTTCGACATATTTGTTTTTAGGGCAAAGATCAAAACATATAAAACAAAAGCATCTGAAGTTGAAGCCATACAAATGCACAGAATGCCCGATGGTGTTCGGCAAAAGGTTACAACTGGAAAATCATTTGGCGCACGCGCACAAAATAGGCGAGAAGAAGTACCAGTGTCATCTCTGCTTCAAGAAGTACTGCTCTAAGAGGAGTCTGATTGAACACCTTAGGATACATGCCAACGACCGAAAGTGAGTGGTGTTGCATACCATTAAATATTACAATACACCAGGCACTCGGAGACAGTCCCGTTCCGATATAACTTGTATTTTGATAAAGTTTTGCTTTTCGAGATTATCTATATAGGTGTCACCTTTAGGAAAGCGAGATAAAATGAATTTTTAAACATTGTCTAATAGCACTGTTCTGTAAGATTTCTGGCATAATTGCATTGCTATGCAATTACCCCGGATGTTATGTTACTGGATATCAATAATAAATGATACCGCATGACAAGGTACAGATAGCAGCAGAGCACTATTCAAACAGAATTTGTATGTAAGTTTTGCATATTATTTCATTACTTTAGTAACTTTTCTCATGGAAAGTTATCTTATTTCTGTCGCAAACACGAAAAACACCAAGCAAAGTTTGGTTACCTCTGTCCTGTTATATTAAAACTGAAACGGTTACTTCTGTTTCATGTAGTGAAGTTAGTTTGACCATACCATGTACAGACGTCAGTTTTTTCATTTCCTTGATTACTTGAGCCAGTTTTGAGCATACTCGCACTTCCATATGCAGGTTTGCATCTTTGATTCTATTCATGTTATAACCATTTATTCTTATTTTTTATAAAAATAATTCTTATTTTTAATAAAAATAAATAGTGATATAATAATAATAATGTGAACTCACACCTATTTCCCAGAAGGGGTAGGCCGAGATTATAGATTTCCACGTGGCAAGACCTTTGCATATCTCTCTTGCTTCGCTGTCATCCATGACAACAGTAAATATGTTGATAATAATATCAGAACCTATCGCTGACTTGGTCATCATTGAAGATAGGTCTGTCAATTTACTGTTTGTTTTAATTTGTCTCTATATGTCCACATCGCCCAATGGTGATGATGAAATTTCCATTATGGGCACTGTTCAAGAAGTATGTCTATTTGCCTAAGAAATAATACATCATTAATGTCATATCAGACCATATACATTATCAATATTTAATGTTGAAATACAAGAAGCAAAAAACCTGGGGAGAACTCTTTCAAGCTCATCTTTCTTAATGTCACAGATAATTCTGAAATTTGTCATAAACCTCTAACTTAATCAATACTGAAAATCTATATCTAAACACTAACTATAATTTGAATATTAATTGACACTGATTTGTCTTTTTTTGTAATGCATAACAAAATTAGTACTCCTGGACAACTTGAGCCTAAGAATTGAGAGGAAATATTAAACTTACAAGATACAGTAAAAATATTATTTCTCTTAATTTTTCATTATGATGCATGTGTCAAATGTACAAACAGACATGCATCAGAATTAAAAAAAACACTCATTACCAAAATCCTGAATTCTATAAAGAGGTTAATGGATTTATAGATATTGTATTTTGAATACTTCTGTTGTATTTAAAAAGGTTTAGTATTTAATATAGAAAATAATTAAATGGAAATATTTGCTTTTTGTCATCCTAAATTTTTGAACTTAATGTTTTTTTCTATTCTAGATTTAGGTGTGAAGTATGCAACACAGGTTTCGTGCAGAAATGTTCTCTCAAGTCGCATATAGCAACGCATCTAAAATATGGTCAAACGTTGAAGATGGAAGGAAATAGTGCCATACTAGTCGAATATTAAATTATCATTCTCGTTGCATTCATTTTAATTAAAATACTTGTTAAGAAAAGACTTTTATTTTTTATTACTCTAAATGTAAAGATTAGGTAATATTATTTGTAAGGACTGCTTGTTCAATAGGCAAAAGCACTTTTCAAATACAGTCGGCAACAAAATAGACCTTTAAAGTTGTTGTAACACCGCAAACAAAAGTTAGAAGAACTTTGAATCTACCTAATCTTAGAAACTGGTTAAAAACAAGTGGATTTGTTATTCACTGTACACATACACATAAATATCAAAAATAATATTTTCCTTGCAATTTTTTTTTTCATTGTTTTAAATAAAAAGAAATTAAGAAGTGTTCTTATATGATAATAATTAAAAAGATAATATTTTATACATGGCAGAGCCATATTGTGGTCAACTTGGGTACAGTGTCATATATTTGTTCAACTCGAAAATTGGCCAACTCCTGTGAAGTACCACATCCTCACGGTACAACACGTGAGGTAACGGCTTCCGCTGTTACGTTACATCGAATAAGTTCAGGTGGTGCATTGCCCCCTCCAGAATTTCTATTACTACTTAACAGGCCGGCAACGCACGGTGACTACTCCGGGGTTATAACTGACCTCGGGCAGCGGTGACCACCTACTCTGGTGGTTCGTATGCTCATTCGCCCATTGAAATTGCTATAAAAGAAAGGAAACAATATAATTTCATTTATATAAACTACATCCATTCTCGTTTTACATTCACAAACAAAAAAAAAAAGGTTTTCCTTCGAAAAACAAATGTTCAGTCTAAACCGTTCAATATGAAATAAAATTAAAAAGTGACAAAAAAAAATAAAGAAAAATTGTATGAGGTTGTAGCAAATTTTATTAGTTTTTCTAGAAGTGCATTATATAGTTTGTGCATCAATTGTAAATAAAGAAATTAGCTAATTCTTAGTTATTTTCAGAAATATCAAAGAAATATGCTAAAAAATGAAATTATTTAATAACATAATTTCAACTTTAAAACGCAATAAAAAAATATTTGAACAATCAATATTTTTTGTTTTCACTTAACGGGAAGTGAACTGGTTAATAAGTTTTTCTTTCGAAAGAATATATGTTGGTAATACCTATGTAAAAAAAAGTGTTATATTGCCAACTTAAGAGTTTTCTCTTTGTTTCAGAGAATGCTAAAGTCCCTGATCATTAATTCTAAACTATTTTTACCACAAACTCAAGTTTTAATAATTAGGATTATTCAAACTAGTTTTAGTTGAAATTTTAACAATGAATGGCACAAACATGCCTATATTATCATATCAGACTTTGTATTGAAAAATGATACATGAAGAAGTTTTACCAAAATCTTTGAAGACACAACATTCGTAACTCGGTTTGCCTACATGTAAGCATAGAGATATTAGGATATAACACTTTTGTCATAGAGCAGATTCATATTCGTTAGAAATACGTGCTATAGGATGCATAGGCGAGAAAGTTTTAACTTATGTACTTTTATTGACGCGGAAGTATATTTGACAAATTTAATTAAAGTTTGTTGTTGCTTAAGAATTACAAGCAATTTTTAAAACGTTATTAATTTCTTATAAAATTGTTTTTCTGTCGCATTGGTCGAAAGACTAGTCGAGGCTTCATATATAATTCGTAAAGCGAACCACAAAAATAAGTTTATTAGAAATTATGCTATTAAAAGTCAGCACGCCTGTCTACTGTCCAACTGATTTTTGAAACCGCCACAGCCTTCGGGCTAATAGCGTAGCCCATACATTTAATCTTCGAGCATTTTAGTGGCTTACAGCCCTTTGCCCGTGTATATGGGCGTATGTAAGTATGTGTGTGTGTGTGTGTGTGTCGTCATGTATTTTACTTCCTCGTCGTTGCAAGAGGAAAAAAAGAATGATAAGAGTAATTAGGTTCACACTCGTAAAAAAAAATTTGCACACAACTTCGGTTAATGATAATCGAAAATTTAGTAGCATTTTTTACAAAAATAAAAGAATACATTGCATAGAAGTTAACGTATCCTATATTTTTATTGATAGAATTTCTCGGGTCTCGTTCAAATAGGAAAATTGTAATTTTTTGGTAAATCCAACTTATTTGTTTGGCAACACTGAAATTATGACATATAAGCCATTAAAAGCTGTAACAACTTGTATCCAAATAATCGTAATAATTAAAAAAAAAAATCTAGAATGTGAACAAGCCCATGTAAACAAAACAAAAGAAGTTGAATTTGTTATTTGTCTTAGCGTCTAATAGCTTGAAAACAAGAGCGATAGATATCCTAACTTAGATAAAAATGGATGATGAGGAATTCGTCGGTTGCGTCAGTTGCTTAAATACGACAGACTTAAACGATTTATACATTGAATATAGCGACAAAATTGATACGTACGGTAAAATGTTGGAGAACTGCTTCAACATCAAGGTTAGACATATATAACCTCGAATTTGTAATGTTAATTTTGAATTTGATATTGGCCTATTTTCAAGTACAAAGTCAAACTTTTTGCAGTAGATATATTAAAAAGTTCGTTGTTAGCTTATTCATCCTGTCATAATATAAATTAGTATCACTTTTTTTATAATTTTCTGTGGAACCACGACCGCTTATGATTTTCGAAGTTGTTTTGAAAGTAAATAATATATGCACGTATAAATATTGAAGGTGTCTGAAGAATTGAAGTATATATGCACAACTTGCATTCAAAAATTAGAAGATGCAATTGCATTCAAAGAGCAAACCATGAAGAACATAGCTATACTGATGTCTGTCAGAGGTAAAATTGAAATAAAATTGTAAAAGTATTTACAATTCGAGTCTGTTTTTCATTTATAAAAACTTATGACGATAAGCAGAAGTTTATCAAATAATTCATGAACTTCCATACCTTGATGATATCGAGAGATTTTCTTTTATACCTACAAAATTCCAAAACGTTGTTTCTTTCAGATGAAGAATATTTGGATGAATCAATATTCAAAGACGAAGTGGATGATGCCTCCAGTTCGGGGCTGGAGAAAGCGTTGGTCTTAAGAAAATGCGATGGATCTGATGCTACAAATGCTGATGGTAAATATTGATGCCCTATTACGACTTCATAAAGCTCTCTATACATGTTTGAGTTTGTTTAATCGGGCCCTAAATAAACATTGGTAAGTACTCTATTTAAAGCATTTATTTGTGTTCCCATTATGAAAAATAATGGGAATACAAAGAAAACTTCATTTGTGGCATTGTGGGGCATATTTTTAAGTATGATATTTTAGAATACTGCTTCTTTTTTAATACACATATGGAGTATCTATTAAGAATGCTTAGGTAAAATTACAGTGTAAACTCCATGTAATGTCAATCGATTGAATGACAAATTCTCTAAAGAATCGACATCACTTGGCTTTAGTTGATTTAGCTTGCCTTCCATACAATAATAGGCTCTATATAGCATTACGCCCACTCTCAATAACGACAGCTATTAAGTAATAAAAAGTACCTTTCAAGTCGCCAAAATTAGTATAAACTGCACAGCTGTGTACATTCTTTTGTTGCATCATGCATATTGAACTTTCTAAGAAATTCGTTCTTTTGCTTACAAATTGGGATCGCTTGTACATGCAGACTGTTGTTGACCATGACTATCAAGTAAGAGACATGGGGCCATTCAAGTATTACGTAAGCAGAATTTGTGTAAGTTTTGACCCCCTTTCCTTGTCAGCAAAAGTAAGCAAAGCTTTACCCTGTCCCCCTATGTTTACGTAAAAATTGGTATGTTTTTTGTTTTTCATGAGCAACAGTTATCAAGTTTAGAAATAAATAATTCTGAACTTCAATTCCGAGTCCCCCATGTCGTCAAAAGTAAGTAAAGCAAAGCCGCCCCGCCCCCTTTTGGTGCTTACGTAATACTTGAATGGCCCCCATGGATTGTCTATATGTTATCACATTCTTAGTTGCTCACAAACTTTCAAACTGTAGACAAAATAAGATTGTTTTTTATGTACATAACTACTAACACTAGTCACAAAAAAACTTTTTTTCCTTTTCTAATTCTGATTTTCCTTCTCTCCATTTAACGACATCTCTCTATAATACCATAAAATGCACAGTGTCGTTATATAGAGTATATACTGTATATAAAATCTGATGTTATGACGAAGCGAGCAGTTATTTTAATGAGGATTTTAGTTCATTAATTATTATTATCAGAAATTTATACTATAACCAAAAGTGGGTCAATAAAATACCACTTTTGTTAACCCGGCTACTTTGATCTGGTTACTTTCATCTTTGTAGTATACTATATTTCTGTTTGTTTGGCTTTCGAGTTATACCTAGATCTTATTTACCTCCTGTATAATCCGATGACTGTCACAATATATGCCCTTCGCATTTTTAAAATAAAAAATATTTACTTTTAATAAAAAATTTGCTAATTAACTCTTTTTACAATACATTTACTAATATATTAGTTGATGTTAAAAAAAAATGTTTTTGGGTTTCTTACTTCCAAAGGAAAAAGACATCTTTTAGGATCACTCAATTGTCTGTTAAGACCCTTTTTCTTAGGAATGTCAAGAAATATCAAGTTGAACTTAACAGCAAATGCTTAAGTCTAGAGTCCCTTGGAGCTGTACAAACTTAAGGCTCTAAGTCAACATAATCAAAAAATTGCCCATTTATCGTTTATATTTTGTAACTCACACTTAATTCAAAGTGTATAGGGTAGAATCATGAAATTCAGCAAAAAAAAAGGTCTCACAGCACACATGAAGAAAAAATCTGTTAATTGATAATTTGTACTTACATCATAAGTTTTTTTTTATTACAACTTATATCCAATGAAAAATTAGATTTTCCATAATTTGGATGTTTTAAAAAAATTTGATAATCAATTTAAAAAGATGCTTTGAAATTCCTGGGACTGATATATCACCAGTATCGGTATCCAAAACAGACAAACAAAAATCATTGAGACTCTTGGTGGATAAATATCACCATACATAATTAAGTTTGTACAGAACCCTCAAGATGTGAGTCATATTCATACTTGTTCAGTTTTTTTTTTTTGTATGACTTAGTACATATTTGTAAAGAAAATCAATTAATTATGTGATGTACATAAGTAAGAATAATATACTTCATAATTAATTACTGAATTTTTCTTTGCAACTCTGCAGCTCAGCAACAAACCACCAACCTGGCTCTCGTTTGTGAAGTCTGCGGTCAGGAGTCTAACACGCGGATGGATCTCCGTGACCATCTCAAGAGGTGTCATTCCATCGTTACGGACAACGAGGGATGTTGCGATAGATTTAAGTGCCACTTCTGCGAAAATGCGTACGGCACGCGAAAAGCTTGTTACACTCATCTGAGAATGAAGCATGGGTGTAAGTCACTCTGTAGTATTTTCCTTTAGTGTTTTCAACTTCAACGATAAATAAAATGTATATAATACTCCTGTAACATTCCATTTCTGTGTAAATTTTTGTCTGCATCCGTTAATCAAATGTCAATGCGATGCACAGTGAAGTTGACCAATGACATCACGCCCAAGTACGAGCCCCGAGAAAGAAAAAAGTGTCATATTTGTACAAAGGTCTGTAAAATGTACAGACCATATACACATGTACAATCATTGTAGTAAACATAGATAAAATAACAATGTTAATATAGTTGACTAGTAGTTAGAACAAAGCTCAGGCTCTGTATATTGTCGTTGAATTGTTTTATATTTAATTAGATGTAAACATTTTCGATAAACATACAAATGTATCTTTTGAATGTGGCGTTGCGTTTTTTTTCTGTCATCTTTAGCATTAGTAAAATCATTGCCGTATATCAAACATATAATATCTACTTCTTTCACCAATACTCACAGGTGTATTAAATTCTTGTAGGATTTCAGCCAAACGCAGATCCTTAACAAGCATTTGTGGAAGGAACATGGATACGAAGTCGAGAGGAGAAAAGCCCATATTTGTCCTCTATGCGATATCAAAGTGAGTTACGGCACGCATTTCAGCCAGCACCTTCTGATGGACCACAACATCAAAGAGCACGTGGAGGAGCTCGAGTTCAGCAGCATGGAAGGTACTAGAATGAAATGGCTGATGGTGGTTGCCATTTTATAACAGATAAATAGCCATTTTGTGTGTGTTAATGTCATTTTAGAGTTCCATATTAAAACATTAATTTATAATGTAAATGAATTTGTTATCCAAATTATGAAATGAAAATTTATAGTGTTTCAAAATATCTCTGAAGTAAATAGTTTAAGTACAGCATGAAGAATAGACAATTTTAGGACTGTGAGGGCGAATTCAGAAGGATGGAACAATAAGTTGGATTAGTTCTATTGTTGTTATTTGTTTTTAACATTCCAAAATTAATTTAAAAAAAAGTATTGCAAATGAAAATAATGACAAATGAAATGTCATTATTTTAGTTGATCGAGTTACCTCAAAAAAATAGCATTAAGGTTACAATACTTCACATAGAGCTAAAAATTGGTATGAATGTTAGTATATTGGTATAATAGTCTTCGTCTATCTTACATCTGCAAAAAAAATTATTTCAAGTCGAAATTTGCAAAAATGGGTTTTTTCGCATTTTTAAGCTATATGGCATATTTGATCATAAAAATAGATCAAATAAGAATTCAAAAGGTCAAACAAGTTATGCACAACAATTGTTCTTACACGTTTTTTCCCTAAGAATCCCCATTTCTGAGATATACGCAATTGAAAAAATTGAAATCATAACATAATATTAGAGAAATGCATCATAATAATTAAAAAATTTACCAATTTAGATAGTCAAAAAATGCTGGAAATCTATTAGAGAAGACTAATTCACTATAGACTTTTAATTTTGGAGAACCTAAATTAATTGATATACTCATAATAAATCTTGAATAAACAATAATAGCTGAAGTAATTATGCCATATATTTGGATAATTGTTAAATTTATGAATCTTCTTTCAAAATGGTACGAACCAATTCATGGTCATATGAAAACTAGTAATATATTACTTCATTATTGTGAACTAGTATGGTAACATTAAAAAAAAATCTTCTATACTTTAATTCTAGATTTTCCATTTTTTTCTTGTTCAGAATTCAACATGTACAAAAACGAGGTGCAGGAGACGACCAAGTGCCGTTTCAGGAAAACCACCGCCACCAAGCGCACCATCGAGGGCCTCCGCTCACACTACATGTGCTCCCAGTCCGGCGTGTACGTGTGCCAAGGTACTTGTGGCGCATCTCCTTGATCACATTCATAAGTATTACACCTTTTCATTAAACAGTTTTTTATGCGAAAAATAACTGTCTGTGACATGATTTCATTACCAGCGGTATATGTAGCTCTAATAGATTTCTATTAGTTATGGTGTATGGGTAGTTTTTGATGTCTTGTTTTTGAGGTACATAGTGAAAACTTATTTTACTTGCATTGGTAAGAGTCATCGTTATTGATAAAATATGTCTTCAGGAGACAGCATGAGTTATTTAATATTATTATGTCAAAATTTCATCGCTTAATTTAGCCATTGTCACAAAACTGGTATCTTCATATATGAAGATAACGCTCTTCACAATTTAGCTAAACTACACTCTTATATTTATCTGTATTGATAGGGCCCGAAAAGATTTTCTCAATAAGATAGAACAAATGGGTATACAGTCCATTGGAAAGTAGATAGTCACCGCCGCCCCCCAGAGAAGTCAATAGTATGTTGCCGGCCTTTTAAAAAGGGCTTTTGAAAACCCCCTTAACAATGTTCACTGAGAATCCCGCCGATGGTAAAGCATTCCAAAGCCCCACCATATGTAGCAGGAAATTGAGCATATAATGTACGGTAATAGAACACCAGCCATCAAGATCTCGGTGATGGTATTTCCCACGAGCAGAACAATGATGCAAATCAGTGGTAGGAATGGGGTTGATTAGCTCATCAGAGAACTCCCCATGTTATATGCAGAAGAGTTACGAATTACATAAAAAAAAAATACTTTTACAATGGCACAGGTCGCGGCGTGAGGCCGGCGGCGGACAGGCAGATATACAAGACGGGCAAGGCGTGCCCCGCGCACATGGTCGTGACCGAGGCGGCGGCCGTGGTCAAGGTGCTGTTCCACACCACGCACGTCGGCCACGCCGGTGAGTCACTTCTTCTTTTTTTCTTCGGGATTCACGATTCTGTACCGACGGTTCCGAAAGGTTGCATATTGTTTTATCAACTCTCGTCCATCCGTCTATGAGAAAATTGTGAGATACTTAAATAAGATTTGATGTTCACGCGTAACTTATAGTTGTTAAATTCAACCAGCAAAATAGCTTAAAGCTGTGAAGTATATTATTTGAGTCATCGTGCAGCACCATGCATCTGAATGGGGTGCAAAGATATTTTTAAATACATTCGCATCTCTAACGTGCGTTGGTAAACAGCAGAACACAAGTGTAGAATTACAATTTTCATCTAGACCATCCTCCTACAGTCAATGCAATCACACGTGACAGCACTCGCATCGCTTAGGGATGACATTCACAAACACATAACGAACTGGAGATTATTTTCGATTCGACGCTATAAATATGTTTCGCATCACTAGTGAATTTACCCAGATTTACTCGCACCAATTCTTCCTACTATGGAATTTGTAAAACATCACGTGTATAATAAATCTATACTGTTATGTCAGTTTGTTTTTACACTTCTGAAAGACCAACTCGACATCAACCATTAAATGAGTGTTCAGTATCGCTAAACATTACAACGTGACAAAGACAACTGGAAAGAAATGACTGCATTCACACAATTCTCATCGGATATGAAGTGAATTGTGTTCACGTTTATACAGTGTGGTTTTATATAGTGCAAGCAGGTGCATGAGAATGACCTAATTGAGGGTTGCAATTCACAGATAATGATTATTATCTTTAACAATTTGAAGTAAAACATTACTTTTTTTTAGTTACTGCATTCCATGATTTTGCACAAGAAAATCATATATATATATATATATTATGATACGTAATTTTAGAAAATCACTAACAGTATTAAAAAAAAGTAAATGATCTCTATCACAATAATGACAAAAATCAATTCTTAATTTCACAACATCTAACATCCTCGATCTCTTCCATTCAGAGTGCCCGTTCTACCAGCCGCGCAAGAGCAAGCGCCCCAAGACGGCGCGGAAACATGACGAGCTTGGCAACGCGGACGCCGAATCCGCGGAGGAGGGCTGTGAGCTGATCTGCGAGGACTGCGGGCTGGTGTCAGATGACAGGGACAAGTTCAAGAGCCACATGGCGACGCACGGCAGGCTGCTGTTCTTCTGCCAGCAATGCGAGAAGGTGAGCCGAGCCAGGGTCGTTGATGACCATACACTGAATATCAAATTTGCTTTAAATTTTAGTTTGTTCATTTGACTTCTATCGATACCGTGTCGTCATCTCGTATATGTTAATGTTAGTTAATGCTATGATTCCTGTAGAAATTATGTTATTTCTGGCAAAATAATTGCAATATGTAGTTTCGGCAGTGTTTTATAGATGCACTCTTTGTGCTGATGCAGAGTTGTGAAGCCATCTAATAACTGAAGAAGTAAGGTCAGGGCTTTGCAAGGCAATCGATGCAATCGATGGTGCTTTCGGAGGCTAAACTTGTTGATGTAAAAAACTCGCGGTGTCATTTCAAGTTTGAAATGCAATTCTGCCATGGAATGATGCTACTGCAGACGGTTGGCCCGCAAGGATTTTATATATAACAAATCCACTTCACACTTATGAACTTGTAATATTGCTGTATGGGTCATCCCTCGAGATGCCATGATCAAATGGATTCACTTGTAAAAAAAAGTGAGCCTCTATGAAACGCCTGGGACACATAAAGTATTTATTCATTTTTGTATAATGATATATTTTAAAATGAAAACTAATAAATTTAGGTTTACAGGTCGTGCTGAATTTACTGGTGAAACTTTTGTCTTAAAATTGTGCTGCCACTTTTAATATCACCATCATACATTATTAAAATTTGGAAATTAACTAAACAAACTGATATTTACAGTTAAACCTCTAAGTCTGTAAGCATCAGTATAAGAATACACGTAGATACACCAACACACGTGTAAAGTAGCGACTGTGTAGTGTAGTACAGAGGCAAGCGTTCAATGTAAATGTCGATAGAGGGCGCCGAGTCGGAAATGGCCGACAGGACCCGGGGCTGTCCGAACGGCACGACGTGACGTGCCAGCAGGACGTTTCACTTTCCAAGGACGCCATCTAAATGTTTCGCATCGAAAAGAGCTCATTCATCCGCAGGTGTACCAGAACGCGGAGCTGTGGAAGGAGCACGCGCGGCAAGGCCACGCGGCCGGCGATCCGTTTTGAAATGACTGTTCGTAGCGGCCGTCGAGCCTGCGCACGAGCGTCGGTTGCGCCGCATTCGCCGAGCTTCGTGTCTCTCGAGGAAAGTGATTCTTTCTTTGTTACTGTGTAAGTAGGAAAGTCCGCCGCCGCCGCGTTTGCTAGAATTAGAACTGTCGTACTTTACCGCTCGTGTGGGATTTACCATGTACACTTATTAATACTAGTGGTCTCCCGGGCATCGAAAGAGACCATAATTCATTAAATTTTTAACGTTATCGAGGTTCTTTTATCAAAGAGTATATTGAATATATTTTTTTAAAATATTGTGCTACGTTAGCTGCAAGTGTGTACAAATACGTCATTAGCGTGTGTTTTTTGCCTTAAATCCTTTCAATACTTACAAAATTCAAAATTGAATGTTAGTAACAATGAAAAAAAAATACACTGACTATTTGCACATGCTCACAGCTAATGTATATATGTGCGAAACTGCACAGAGAATGATCTCTAACTGATATAATGGATTGTAAATGGTAAAATTATTGAATATTGTACTAAAATCATAGATTATGGACATGAGGAGCGTGAATTATGACAAATAACTACTTCTAAATAAAGGCTTCGTCCTGTACATTGAAGGCAGATTGACGAACAGAGGAGACAAAGACCCTAAACCTTGTTGTCTTTCCCTATTTGTATATAGAGATTTGTTATTTTTAGTTAGCAACTCCCTCCACTCGCCTCAGACCGACGCCCTTTCGGCTTGTATGTAGACATTGCATTGCGATAGTTTCAGCAACTGCGCCGGCGGCAGCATTTTCTACCATTATATGCATATAAATGCGACCAAATGCATTCTAGCTATGACGATGAACCAAAAATGCATAATACCTCAAAATTCTTTTAAACTTCTCCAATAGGAAGGATATTTTATACAGCTCGATGTTCGTGTATCTATTACTTGCCTACGTCATCGCGTCGCACCCCACCACATTATATGTATGGACGCCATAATATTGGATTGTAATGGAGTGTGTGACCAGATCGATGGTGGGATAGAAAAAGCCAAGATAGACTTGGCTCATGAATGACCTTCGATAAGAAATCTTGAAACATTAATAATGTTGTCGCTTGCATGCTGTAAAATGGAAAAACCTTTTATTATCATGACTTGAATTTTTTTAACTCAAATTAGTCGCTTAATTTCATCATATGATTGTTATAAAAATTGATATGCATATAATATTGTTAAAAGAATAATTATGTGGAAAATATACAATTTATTTTTTCAAATATGCTTGTTTGGTTACACCCATTGAGACTATGTATTAATAATGAAAACTGCTGTTATTTTAAAGTTAACATCCGAATTATGAAGAGTAACTTGTGTATATTGTCTAAGTTGAAATTTTTATCAACGGATTGTTTATTAAGTTTTCTGTACCTTGGTATTTACGAAATGACTGTCAAGTTTGTGCATGTTCATTCGATGCGATTGCCATGTTTTTATTTTTTATTTTATAACATTAACGTAGTATTACAATTGTTGTTATGTAATTGTTCTCAATATTAGAAATGATATGCAATGAGGCAAAAAGAATTTGTTTAATAAACGTATTTTAAATTAAATATTGTTTTCATTCTTTTCTAAATAATATACAACAAAGTTTACTTCTTCTAAATCACGTAACGGTGTTTGATGCGATTTTCACTTTCATTTAGAATTTTTTTATGGAAAGTTTATAATTGTGATTTACATTCTAATACGTGTTTTTATAGTAAAATAATTTCATTTTTTCTAATGAAGTCGTCAAAAAAATTGTTCTTTAAGCGCTTACATGGCTAACTTTGGCTAAACTTTATGGGGCCCAATATTGTCACGTGAGACACCAAATTTTCTTATTTGAGAAAATTTTGTATTATTTAATAAAATGTATGTTTTTGCGGTCTAACCGATAGTGCTATTTAAATAAAATACTGAGGTAAACTTTGCAATCAACAGATGGCACTATTTAAATAAAATACTGAGATAAACTTTACAATCAACAGATGGCGCTATTTAAAGAAAACATAAATTTTGAGGTATAATAGATGGCACTATTTAAATAAAATACTGAGACAAACTTTATAATCAACAGATGGCGCTATTTAAAGAAAAACTATAATTTTTATGTATGATAGATGGCGCTATTTAGATAAAACATTAATTTTGTGTATGATAGATGGCACTATTTAAATAAAATACTGAGACAAACTTTACAATCAACAGATGGCGCTATTTAAATAAAATACTGAGGTAAATTTTGCAATCGACAGATGGCGCTATTTAAATAAAATACTGGGGCAAACTTTACAGTCAACAGATGGCGCTATTTAAATAAAATACTAATTTCGCAATCAATAGATGTCACTATTTAAGTATTTATTAATTTTGTGTATGATAGATTGCACTATTTAAATAAAATACTGAGATAAACTTTGCGATCAACAGGTGGTGCTATTTAAATAAAATACTGAGGTAAATTTTACAATCAATAGGTGGCACTATTTAAATAAAATACATAAATTTTGTGGTATAGTAGATGGCACCGTTTAAATAAAATACTGGGGTAAAATTTGAAATCAACAGATGGCGCTATTAAAATAAAACCTACAAATTTTGTGGTGTAATAGATGGCACTATTTAAATAACTGAGGTAAACTTTGAGATCAGACAGATGGCGCTAATTAAATAAAATACTGAGGTGAACTGCAATCAACAGATGGCGCTATTTAAATAAAATACTGAGAAATATCGCAATCAACAGATGTTACTGTTTAAATAAAGCAAGGCAATATAGCAAATGAGCATTGAACAACAGAAAATACATTCAGTAATTTACCTTTACAATTTGGAATCATGTTTACTTTTTTTACCGAAAACAAAATTTGGGCCATATTTAAAAAAAATGTGATAAATATTCAATGTAGTGAATCATCTCCACGCGAATTAAACTCGCATATTTTAACGTAATTAAGGATTTTTTACTATCATAGAATGAAAATAGCATGTGAATCCATAGCATGACGAAATAAATTTGTATGAAATTGACTTGTTTGATTTACCCATAATGGTGGAATGTCTGACTCCGAGTAGTTAGACCTCGGAATCCAAGTACTTTGAATGTTTTAATGTAACACCTTGTGAATTATGTTTTATAGATAAAATAGGTACTGAAAGGCTAACTCACATTTTTTACTTGCTTTTTATTTATTTTTTTCAATAATGATTCAATAAATGCAGTAAAATTTATTTTTTTTACTTTAAATTAGTTATATTTACATATTATAATTATCATGCGGCTGAAATAGTCATTAGAAAACACTGTTTGCATTTGTATCAAGAAACAGAGCGGAGAGAAAAAGCGGCTGGTCGGCAACTTTTCGCTAGATTTACTTTATATAAAATATAGAGAAGAGTTGTTGTTCTTTAAAAAACCTAGTCCATAATGGCATATACTTATTTCCTAAGATTCATTCACGACTACTCTTTTTACGTATAAAATTTAATGTTATTTGTGAATCTATTTTCTCCTATTTAGCTATTTTTTTTCTGTATTATTGATGCTCATTCAGATAAATATGCTGGTTGCCGTGGACTTTGTAACGCAGATAGAAATTATTCTTTATACTATACCATTAAAAGATATCACTTATTCAAAATCAATTGCAGCAACAAAAAACTGGCCAAGAGCATGTCGGATCTGCTCATTATAGGGTTCTTTAGCCGTTATTACAAAGAAATGCAAAAAACTAGGTAGTAAGCATATCGACTATTACTATTAGAATAGTGTAAAGTGCATCAGCAAAAGAGTGTATCTTCATGGCACTTACGTCCTTTTGTTGAGAAGCGCATTTTTTTGGCAATAACTTAAAGACAGTATATCCGACTATGTTCAAAATAATTTTTGTCGAAAGTATTTATTAAGCGTTACCTTCGTTATTTTTTCCATAATTTTTGAACATGTGGTTTAGAAAATAACGGGGTAGGGGGGGAGGGGGACAAATTCTGACAATATCAGTGATTATTTCCGAAATTATTTACGTAATCATAAATTGCTTAAAAACATTAGTGTTTTTAAAAGAACTCTCGAAGTATGTATCGCACGTTGATGTATGCTGAAAATTTTTTCAGCTCGTGTTACATATATGGCCTGGGTGCGCCCCCCCCCCCTAGAAATATTTATTTTTGTTATTTAACCATCAAACTAAGTAGCGATTTATACAATGCACCTACACTATAGATTGCATCAACATACGTCTTGTAGTTTTTGAATTAAATGCCTGTGACATACGGATGGACGGACATGATGCTAACTATAAGGGTTCCGTTTTTGCCATTTTGGCACGGAACCCTAAAAAAACAGCGTACAGAAACGGTGGGCCGCCACGTTGCTATACGGCCTACAACTCTGCCATGTGAACAATATATGAAGACTTTCTTTGGTAACTGGCGGTAATTATAAAACATTAACTTTTGCCTGCGGCTCCACCCGCATAAACGTAAAATGCTAAAAATTTTTTTTGGATAGGGTTTGCATAAAACCCGTTCTTAGCGAGCGTCCACGGCCCGAAAACAGTAACTATACCAAAATTCAAGCATACCGGACTTATAGTTTCGGAGATCTCGTGATGAGACAGTCAATCAGTGATATTTCGCTTATGTATAGATTGACAATTGTAAGAGTCATTTTGATTGAGACATGCGTTCAGTTCAATCGGAACTCGAGTTTAGGTCCATTAACTCAAGCTAATGGACCAAGCTCAAGTTCAAACTTGAGTTCTATTGAGCTAGTTCTGAATACGAATGATGGCAATACCCCTTAAAAGCTGTTACATCTGTGAAGCTGTGAATAAACTTTGATGTATGTTTCACGCTAAGATAACCAATAAGTGTTAACCGGGTTCAATATTACACTGGATTAAGTAAGTAAATAAATGTATTATTTTTTTTTTAAGAACACTTTTTTGTAATAATGAATTATCAATATCCAAAGTAATAAACTCAAAGTGACACCGCATAGGTAAAGTGCATCCATGCGAAGCCATGATGGGTCGCTAGTTAAGAAATAAAACGAGAAATACAAATTCAAATTTTTTATTAATCAAATTAGTTGAGTTTCTGGTAAAAAACAAAATATTTCCATTGTTTTTGTAATAAGAAAATAATATTAGACACAAAATGAAAAAGCAAAATTAAAAAATAATGTGTGAATTTAAAAATAGTGGGTTCCTCACGAAACATCGTTTTTAACCACTTCCATAAAAAAAAGGAAGAGATCAAGTCAACTGCACTTTTAAATATAATAAAAACATTTTAATATTTCAATTAATTATATAAAGATAATTATTATTTTTGATGACTCACAAAAATATATTTTGTAAAAATAATTACAACAATATTGAAGCTAAACATTTCAATACATGAGTGTTTTTATTTTTGGGGCTTAAAATAAAACAATACAAAACTAAGAATTTTCTACTCTAGGTTTACTACAAAATAAAATCAAAGTTGCGTTCTTCCAAAGATGTACATGTTTAGGGATCATCTATTATTGTACCTTGACCTTCTTGTTTACCTACAGATTATTTTTATTGATAATTGGATGAATACAATGAACGAAAAAAAACTTTAACAGAAAAACAAAACTAAAAATCAGGAACACTTGATTTACTATTCTAACACCATGGAAAAACCTGTGAACATAACACACATTCTTCATCACCTACGTGCTACCCGCCTTCCCACCATCAACACAATAAATCTATCCTTGCACAACCAAGTCAAAAGGGTCGATCTTTTTGTTTGAAAAAGATAAAAGCGAACACGACGTCTTAGGCGGCCGCTCCCGCTGCTACAGACGGACACACCACGAACGTATGTTCAGTTTTGCTGGCATGCGGAACGTATAGTAGGGCCGCCCACATGCTGTGACGTCATTAAACGCGCGTGGCCTGCTCGCGCTAAGCTACCAAGCTTAAGCTAAACACATCACAAAATACTAAGCTACTAAGCGCGAATGCATATCCACGGTAGTGGGGAGGTCGTTTATATTTAATAATTAGT
Organism: Eumeta japonica; assembly: GCA_005406025.1. Classification (NCBI taxonomy): domain Eukaryota; kingdom Metazoa; phylum Arthropoda; class Insecta; order Lepidoptera; family Psychidae; genus Eumeta; species Eumeta japonica. The sequence continues at coordinate 43,129 of BGZK01002083.1, forward strand.
AGGGACCCTCCTCATTTACTAGCACTTATGCGTGATCTGAAACCCTCTTTAAGGCGTTAAAATGTATACTAAACAGAACAGATAGGATACAAATAACATGCTTAATGCAAGTTGTATGTTGCTAAAGCAAGTATATTAGCTCAAGGTAAACAATATATTTAGATTATAACATTCGAATTGGATTTTATATCACCATTATAATAAAAGGATTAAAAATTTCTCAAAGTAAATATTAATTACAAATGAAGTTATCATATAAAATTAATAAGACAGCCATATACAATTCCTTCGAAGATTTGTTATGAATATTCATATTTACATATTTTTACGATACAAATACGAATTTTTATTTAAACTTGATCATGTGATTGAAAACTGATAAACAATAGTCAGAGGGTTAATCATTAAATAGGTTTTGATGTTTTAAAAGTTGTTTTTTGCCATTATTTACATATCATCTATATTCGACTAACATTTTAACAATGTGTTTTTCAATTGCATAGCCTTTTGCCACAGAATAATGAAAAAAAATACATCAAATCTAATCGTATATTTCACATAATTCAGCTCAATTCATGTACATTTTCACACTAAGGCCTGAATATCAATATTATTGCTTAAGACAGTGTTCGTTCGTTCGTTCTCTTCGCCGACACCATTTTCGGTCTTATCGCCACATTCGAGTCCAAAAAAGGCGATGATGTCTGAAACAAACCACCGGTGTACCTCTATGCAGCGCTACGAAAATGGAGCAGAGTGAGGTTATGTAGAATTTTGAATGATTTTAAAACCTCACTCCGCCTGTCTAAGCAGTCACAATAAAATCATGAATTCTCCAACCCAATGATAAAATGTGGCAATCTTTCAAAACTTTTATAAAATTGTCAGTTCTCGAAACACATATCATTTTAGTAGCAATAATTTAAATATAAATATTTTGATAAAATCATCCTTACTTTGCACTCATTTAAAAAAGAATGTCTGTTCGTAAGCAAAAGTAAGAAAATAAATTGAGGGTTCAACTCATTTTTTTACTTTTGCTTACTGCTTACATACTACTTGAACATCCCTACAATATTTGGTTCACCTTTGTTCTATTTTCAACTGAATACCATTAAATTAATGCACCTCGTTTGCGCATCGTGTCTTTTTCGTGCTCACTTTCATCATCATTCTCTTTTATCCGACAATGTTCATTCCGATCCTAACCTCGAAGGGCTCATATAAGTGAAGGGAGGAATGTAGCCCTGGAATTATGCACGTCAAAACGAAGCTTTAACCCATAGAGAACAGAGAACAGACTAATATGCGTTTCATAGAAAAAATATGTTCTGAAGATTAAAAGCGCATACCCAATATATTCTGCACAAGATTAGGCGGTCTTCCTGCAGTTAGGGCAGGTGGTCCGCTCCTCGAGCCAGGGCCTGATGCAGCACGCGTGGAACTGATGCCCGCACGGCAGCATCTCCAACTCGTGGTTCCGGAGCATCACGTCACAGCATACCGTGCACTCCTCGAGCGACCAAGTTCGCTCCCGACTGATGGAAGAACAACATCGTTATTTTTGTAGTCTCATTGTCATACAAATCCATTCTTCAAATTCTTTATATCTACATACACATAATTATATTATGTATATTATATTTGTTAGGGAGTCATGTACGCAAATGTGATTGCCGAGCAATGTAAGTCAGGAGAAAAATTTCCACCCATACTTCGAAACAAAAATTAAAAATTGACAATGTAAATTTAATTTATATTGTACAATAATTGTTTTTCATCTGGTTTAGATAGTGGATCTGAATAAAATGTATTATTAGTTATTTTCTTTCAATCGATTCTGTATATTCTCTACACTTGGTAACAAGAATTAGAGGAACCCTAAAAATTTATAATTTTCAAATGTTTGAGACTACTTCGAAGTCTTTGTCCTCAATTCGAGATAGATCAGGGTGTGATCTGATGATGACCATGCAAAGAATGACTAGAAGTTCAGATCACTTTAGACACCCTATTGATAAGGTTAGACATTTAAAATTGAGACTTTGTGGAGTTCTATTGTTATATATTTATATTATTATATATTTTGATGTCTTGATGCCATTTCTGCTATTTATTTATATGCATATCGCTGGTTTGAGATGTAGAGATCTGAACCTGTACATATTCACTCTGTATTATCAACAAAAACAGTGTATTATTCAATGTAACTATGGGGCGTTTCTGGTAGCATTCTTTTTCGTTTGGTCTTCAGCTGCAAAAATGGCTCTGATAAGGGGGATGCAACTTTCAAAAACATTTCAAATCGAAAAAGTGGAACTGCAGTTCTGCCACCTATAGTTTGTGGATAAACAGTTTTTCATTTATTTTTGTTTTTAATTAGTGTCAATAGATTAGACACTATTCTCGATTTGTTAAATTAATTATTTGATTTCCTCCTTTCGAGTGTTAACCTTAAAATTATTAATATTAAACTTAAATGCCTTTAAGTTTAATATTAATAATTTTACCTATGTTAACAATCATAAATTCCTATTTATAAAAGAAAATAATAATGCAAACTGTGTTCGGTTCGGCAAATTGTAAACAGCGCCATCTAGCGTTGAGGGAAAACTAAAATCAGAAACTGAAACCACAATTGTCTTCCTATACCTGTTCGATATAGTGTTTTATCTATGTCTCTGAGGCAAGCGGTTGTGTAAAAACGGTTCTAAAAAAATGATGTTATATTCAACTGTTTACTTCAGAATATAATCAAAAATTGCTGAAGAAAACATCGAAATTGTGAACGAATCAGTAGAAGAGGCAAAAGCCTCTGTTTTATACATTAATTATATATATAAATTAAACCATATTAGGATAACAGAATTGATATTAGAATATTTCAAAAACAAAAGGTTTAATTTATAATATGTTATTTTTGTTTTTACAAAAGCAATGTTTTTATGCACAAAGTGAAGATAAACGTTATATAAATATTGCCTTGTGATGTTCTTCTATATTTCGCTTCAGGAACGTCCCGTCGTAATGACAAACAGTAGTCCGCCAGCATACAGGGTTTCACTTGCTCTGATATCATTCTTCTATTGTAGTAATGTCCTGGTGGATTGAAACTTTGTTTATCGCCGACGGCATCCAAGTTTTTTTTTAAAAAAAAAGTTCAAATGAGAATGTATTTTCAAAGACATAGTAGTAAAAATAATATAAGTAGTTAAAAGTTTCTCAATAATATTCTTAGTCATGTGGTGGCGATTTTAGAGTTTCGAAGTCAATTTCATGAAAGTTTCTCTAGCTGATTTTTCCACAAACAAATTTTTTCTTGCAATATTTCTTCTTTCATCAATTGCCTGATATGAGCAGTTAGCAGACGACAGATCCGGGATTTTTTTTGATTGTAATACCTTTCATAACAGAAACGCTAAAATAATGATCTGATGAAGGGTTTGTGGGTTCCATCTAAGTCACGAGGCTTCCAAAAGGCATAAATAAAGATCTTTTTACCCATCTAATAAGAAATTCATGTGCGAGCAACCCACACTCTCTTGTTGTTGTTATTATTAAAATTCAATTAAAAAATTGAAACAATCCGCCATCTTAGCGTGCACTCGCACATATAGGTGCCTACTCGTAGTAACTAGAATAGTTATTTACAATGTTTTTATTTATGTAATAATCTTTTTTTTTTTTGGATTCCACACAAAAATTCCGTTATGGTAGAAACGCCATGGAGAGAAAGGTCTCTTTACTGTTCATAGATAATGCCATTTTGTAGAGACACTAGTCACGACGCGCGGCCAACATGTGTATGGGCTCGTTTCGCCTGCTTGTTTACCCCTGGAATATGATGAAAAAAAAGCTACACAAATGCGCATTTTTTTTTATCAGCTCGTTCGATTCATCCTCTCCAAATGGCCAAATATGGCTAATACTTTTATGTTCTAGTCGCATCTTCTTTCGAACCACATCGTTCTTGACATATTCGTATATACATCCTACGAGAATACTCCGCATGTGTTAGGAAGGGGTTTTTCTTTCAACTTGCTGAAAGTGTAGATTCCACTTCTGTCTTATTCTTTCCATGCTCAACTTTTACATATCACAAGGAATTGGATATTGACATACAGGAAGCTGCAGTATACTAACCAGCCGTGTCAGGTATGTACAGCATTCTCAAAAACAGGAATTTATACAAAATGTAAAAAAAATATTTTGTGTGAATATGATTAGCTTTGTCACTAAATACGTATAAGTTGAATAATAAGCTGTTTCAACTCAGGAAGGAAATTTCAGATTGCCTGTTTTGTTCAAATTATTGAATTATTCTTTTTTATAGTATAATTTGAAAGACAAACAAACATGCGATCTACCAGAGTATGAGTAGTCATCGACGACCATGGACACAAGTGATTTCGGAGGAGTCACCATTGCGCTTCCGGCCTCTTTGGATAGGAATAGGATATCTTATCTGATAAAGGAATTATGCGCTGATGGAGAGGGGAGTGGACTGATGGAAAAGGAAAAGAACTGATGGAGAGGGGACTGAACTGATGGTAAAGGGAAGGGCTGATGGAGAGAGGAGGTGATTGATGACAATAATTGGAATTATTAAAATAATTAGAAAGAGACAATTATTAATTAGATTAAGTAACTTAATTTATGAGCTTTTCGCCTGATACATTCATTCATCATATTTTTGAGAGTTAAATTTAACATTATCAGATGACTCACAACAATAACTTTGTTTTGATTTCATAAATAACAATTGCTTTGGTAATAATTGTCTGTTATCAATTTATTATAATTCTTTATTATTCTTGAGACATCAATATATTATTCTTTTCAGTTTGAAAACAGTACATAACTATAAATACCTTAAAAGTCAAATCGTGGTTAGAGAATTGAGATGACATGAAAAGTAAACAATGACAAATCACTACGAAACCAATTGAACATTTTTAGATAATCGCACTTTTTCACAAAAGTAAAACTGACTTGTCAGCACTTATTTACAACATATATATATATATATATGCTCTTGTAGACTAGTGGTCTCGAACATTCTTCAAATGTAAACAATGCTATAAATAATTTAATAAGATTATTTATTAAAAACCAAGATGCAAACATATCATGTCCAATGTAAACAAGATTTATTGTAATCTGGAATATCCTAAACAATCGAAATGTGTAACATATAAAAAATGCACAGGTGTGGGAGTTGTTTACATTTCAAAGATAAGTCATATAGGGGTATTTATTTTCAGGGGTATTATTATACAATTAAATTATTTAGTTTATGAGCGTAATTCACATGAATAGTTTATTATAAGGAATCTTGGAATTCACTTCATTAACCTTCAACTGATCATGAGGTCATCACCCGCCTGAACATTTGTTTTGGTGAGTGTGTTAGTTGGATAACTAAAAATTATTAGTGTACACTTTTTATTGAAGCCACGCCTATACACAGATCTTTTAACAACATGCTTAAGGAGGGTAGATAAGTCTTGTCCATTTTTTTTACAATTAATTAAAATTTTGTAAAAAATAACTGATTATTATTGATCAAATATAAACATAGAACTTTAAGGTATATGATAATGCGATGAAAAAATTAGTAATTAACAAAAATCCAATGTACGTGATTAAATGCTTGTAAGTACAATTCCAATTTTCATGCAATATATTACAATATTTTTAGAAATTATATTTATTATTCATGCAATAATTATGTACCTCAAAGCATATACCTACTGCAATATCACCTGGTTTTAGTTTCAATGGAATAAACTTCAAATTATTAGATAATATATAATGGTTAATATAACACCCAGTGACAAACATGAAGTTAAAAATCTCTTACAATTTCTCAGTAACTTCCTGTTCGGCGCGAGCTCTGCGCATTGCATTTTCTCTGAAAAATATTTAAACGAATTTTATAGTCGTTGGTGTAAAATTTTATCGATCCCTAGGCCAGAAACCTAGAACTGTTTCACGTTGGGTATTGTAGAACAAATATCGGTTTACAATCACCAGAATGGCGTCACTTGAAAATTTATCAACAGAACGCTACGAATTAATAATGTTTCTCCACCAAATTTACTTTTCACTTAGAAAAAACAAATGTTTTTAGTGTTAAATAGCATGATAAGTCAAAAGTGTATATCGGTGGAAATGTAATAAATAAGGTTCATATTGGTTTTTAAATAACAGTTTATTTCACATCATAGAAGAATATGAGCGATCCTCTTGGGATGTACCTTGATAGAATAAAGCATGTGTGATTCACATAAGTTAAGCCTTTTTGGGAGAAACTGTTCAATATACATAAAATACAAAAACGCATTGATTATAGAACCTCTCTTTTTTTTAGAGGTCGGTTAGCAAAACATTGTTTGGTAAAACACTTTATTATATTATTGAACTTCCGACTTTCACACATTTGCATGGCATTGAATGTTGAGAATTGCCAATTCCTTTCTAATTTATAGCAGTAAATTTTAATCACTTGGTAATACTTAATGGTTTGATAGAAAAAAATATATATATTTGGTAAGAATCCAGATAAAGAACTTGTTAAGTATCACTTATAGTAAGTAACATGATAAATAAAAACTTTCAAATACAAAGTGTAGCATTAGTATTTGTTGTTATATCAACAAATACTAAAAATAAAATAAAGTTAAAAATTAAAGGGGGATCGTCATACAAATGTTCTTTTTTTACTAAATTACTTTCAAAACATTTTACAGAGGTATGGAACTTTTCATGTAAGAGTTCGACTCGCACTTGACCGGTTTTTTAAATTACCACTGGATTGTAAAGCGGTTATCCCTCAATAAGAATGAGCAAGAAACTTAGGGGTAGCTCTTTTCAAACCAAAATTATATAGAAGTACAATAATATATTAGGTATTAATAAATTGTGTACTCATTTGCGATTCTCTAGTCACCTGTGATGAAACCGAATCGTTTTTGCAAAGATTGATCACTGGTGTTGAAAAATGGATAATCTACAATAAGAATGTGAGAAAAAGATCGTGGTTAAAAGGCGAACAAGCTCCATAGACTATTGCAAAATTCATGTATGGTGGAATTAGAAGGGCATTATTTATTTCACTACTGGACAAAACCATCATTTGGGATCTCTAATGCGAACAGCTGATGAGACTCGAACAAGAAGTAGACAAAGAACGGCTGGAATTGGTCAACAGAAAGGGTGTGGCTTTTCTCCATTATAATGCCAGACCATACACATTTTTAGCCAATCGGCAAATGTTGAGAGAGTTTGGTTGGGAAGTGTTAATGCATCCACCATACAGCTCTGACCTTGCACCAATAGATTTTTACCAGTTTCTTTCGGTCTCTTCAGAATCCTTTAGGTAATGTTAGGATAACATCAAAAGAGGACTGTCAAAATTACTTGTTGCAGTTTTGTGATCAGAAGTCTTAAAATTTCTGTGTGTGTGTGTGCGTGCATGAAAAATATAAAAAAAAATAATGAAAAGGCTATAGCTGGATATATATGGGAAATCTGCCCCCGCGCCTTTTTTAACTTATACTTGGGGGATCATCTTGGTATCAAATAAAAATAAATCAGTCCAATTTTCAGCTTTTTATCCCAAGCCGTTTGCGAGTAGTTGCTATACCATTTACCTTGAATTTGCATATACTTATAAATTTAATACTTATGTAAAAAACTTTTTACCTGAGCTTATAATTTAAATTCTCATAATATTGAAAAAAAAAATGAGGGTACAGAAAATGCACATATAAGTCCTATGAAAGCGAACTGAATGCTAACAATTTTCACAAAATTTTACAAATTTGACAATTACAAAATTTCACACTCAACTAATCCCCAATGTTTTTTAAACGAGTAATTGATCATTAACATCTTCTAAGTTTGTGAATAATTAACTTTCTGAGAATATTTGGTAATTATGTTTAAATACAACAGGTGGCACGGATATCGAATTCTGTGGTATTTGATGTAAGTCACTGAGGGCTTACTTTGGGGTTGTTTTGATATTCAATATCTGTACCCTGTTTCGATAGATATAAAGTAGAATATTTTCCAATTACCATCTAGAAATTTAATTCATTTTCTCACACTCGCCCATCATCACCCAATGATGAAACAAAAAGATTGAAATGTAAAACTTAACGTCAAATATTAATTTGTACATAGTATATTGTAAAAACACTTTCTGAACCCGCTTAATAACAAACAAGCAAACATTTGATCAGGACAATATCTTCTGGGTCCGCTATTTATATTACAAAAGTGGATAATATGTATACTGTTCAAAAATGTTGTCTTAAAACTGTATGCCAGCTTGTTCACAATTGGACATAGGAAGTTGCCAAACATTTATATCATGCGCTGGCTAGTAGCCAATGCATGGTAACCACAACTCATGATTAATTTCATCATGAGCACATCAGACAACTTATTGCCTGTGCTATATCAATAGTTTAAGGATGTATAAAACATATTATAATTGGTCTTTTTTTAATTCTCTCTACGAAGATTATAGATTTTAACAATATCTTTGCAATTATACACCACACATTTTATATTCTAGAAGTGTGTATGAAGAAATACCTCATTAAAGAAAATGTAAAAAAAAAAGAAAACAAAAACATTTAAAAAATAGATACATGTTCATCTATGTCCGGGTTTAATGAGGAGCCTCAGACATACGTTCCCACTGTCATTTTAGTTCAAACTGAGGGACTTAGTCCTCCTGGTCCACAGTGCGGGTTGGGGGCTGTCAATGTCGTCACCAGTGCTATGACACCGACCTGGGTCAAAGGCTTAACATGCCCTCCGAGATACCGAAGTGTGTGGTCCAACTTGACCCAAGTTAAAAACTCATCTGTCAATTCGTCCTTGATCATATAAGACATTATGCTTCTTTAAAAACGGAACATACCAAAATTCTACTTTTTCTTTTGTTTGTAAGACAGTAACACCGATAATGTATTTCTCTGTATATCACTTAATAAGATGATAATTCAATAATTATAATTCACAAAATTGCCATTCCGTTGATTGCATGTGATATCAAAACTTTACAAAACCCATTTCTACATGTAACAACAGAACTTACAAGTCTTCTTCCAAATCGGAGACATCTAAACTGTCCCAAAACTCAGATTGACCGTTCGTGTCATCAGAAGTGCTGCTGGCAGTTCCCGCTCTATATCCATTTCCGCTCCCGCTATATACACTACTTTCACTGTCACTTTCATTGCGAGTACCTGAACTGTCAGTGCATGACTCAGTCTGCACGCTTTCACTGCCCGAATATTGGGTACTGGGACCATCATAGCTACTGTCGCTGTTTGTATCATTGGTGTAATGAGTCCAGTTTAGTTCAAATACTATGCTGTCTGAATCATCGCTGTCCATTTTTTATTCTTTATGATATCACTTCTTTGAATTGAGCCATTAAGATTTCTCATAATATTTAATAATATAAATAGAAATATTACAATTCCATTGAAAAAAATTTTCCATCTGTATTGGTATTATAAAACAATGAAATGTCACATATATTTATAATTTTAGTCGTACAAAAATTGTTATTAAATAACTATAATTTTAGCACAAGATGTTTATATTTTTTTTACTTTCACTGATGAATTGTTTTTAATGAAAGTTCTAATAGAGAAAAATAAAATTTATGCAAAATATAGAAAAAAGAACTGGACATTGAAATAAACAAACTGGTTGATATAATATTGTCAATTATCGTGGGTAGTTTAACCATTTCTTTAACAAAATCTGAAGGTTTGAAGAAGATTTAATATTATGTCACAATTGTGTTACATCAGAATTAATATTATGTGTTAATTGAAAACTTTCTTTAACCAAAAATATCTTGAGTTGAATGAAATAAAAAAATCAATGTAATAATAAAAAAAAAATACATGAAATAACAAACTAAATTTATTTCATCTTTTTCACTACACAAATATGGAACATATAAGGATACTAAACATTTTCCCAAAAAATTGAAATTAATTATTACATAAATTAGGCACAGGTTAACCCAAAGTTTTAAGCCATAAACAAATAAAAAAATTAAATAGAAAGAGATAGTTCTTTTTTAATAGCAAATAGTTTCATTTTATGCATTTTAGCATTGCAGTATTTGTATAAGTGGCAATAATTTCCAACAACAGGTATACAGTATGTTATAATTTATATTTAGACTAGGAACGTGTCTGCATATTAATTTTGAATTGTTGTGAATTCACTACAAAGATCTCATTATACATTCCCTTTTTCCTGAAATTTTGTCAATGATATAAATTTTTCACCCTTTCTACAAATCATACCGTAGCTTGTTAATATTGGGCCGTATTAATAAGACGCACTTAAATGCAGCGATCCATCTTGAGAACAGGAGAAGCAAGATAGTTATTACTATTATATTACTACTATATTATATATTAGATTATTATGTATTATACTGCTTTTCTATAGAAAATAATATATATATATATATTTTGCTACCACATTACTACTTGGGAAGGCGCATCATTTGAGTTACTTTTTATTAATATGACCCATTGTAAGCTTAATAGTACTGTGCACTAGTGAAGTAAACACTAGTAATACGATACATTAAAACTAAGTGTCCTTTTATATAACCTCAGACACAGATATGAAAACCCATTATCAGTTTTTTTAAATATTTCGTGCACTATTTGAGACATGTACGCTGCCTTTGAAAACGATTGCAGAAGCTATACTCTGACTTGTCATGGTATGGTGGTATTGAGTGGAGATGTATACATATTTGAATTAAAGAGTAAGCCATACCTTAACCGGGGACTGTAATAAATATGCAGTCTATGCCTTGATTTTTATTGTAATATTTTCTTTAATAGACAGATATTTATGATATAATAACGAAAGTATAAATAATATCCGCTTTCCTGTCGAACGGTTATCAACATTTCATGAGTTGACAAATGAACAATCGTTATCATCAAAATTTTAGTACAAAGTTTCCTTAAATGGTCCCTTGTTGTAAGGTTAAGAACTTAATGATCTAAATGATTGTAGTCATAAATAATTCAATGTCTTATTAATCGTCTTCTAATCATTTCAATGCCACATATTTTCTACACGAGGACTTGTAATGTTATAAAGGGCATGATAAAACAAATTAATAAATGTTTCACTAGTACTGCTCAACGTAAAATTGACCAGTAATACTTTTAAATATTTTCAAAAAAACATTTTACATCTACTTGCATTTGTATACATTTACATGTAATACTCACAAAGCCTTCTGTCTGTCGACATCATTAGAAGCATTCGCAGCCTCACTGTGCGGCGTTTCTGCCGTTCTGTTGTATAGATAATATAATGCAGCTCCGACACCAACACCTATTGCTGCAGCAGCCAAACCGAGGCCTCTTCCCGTGCTGGATTTGTTTCTGTCTTCTCTCACACTCATCTTGAAGAATTTTAATTCTTCTCCTTCAGAGTTTTTCTATTTTCCGGGTTAATTCAATCAGTTTTACATATGTAAATATTGCGTCGTTAACAATTTGTAAACGTTACGAAAACGTTTGGCAGAAAACCAAAATGTCAGTCCATTAAACTGTTTGTTATTACCAAAACAAAAATTATTGAAAACAGTGTTGCCAGTAAAACTCGAAAGAAAAACTGTAGACTAGGTCTAAAATGTAAAAGTAGAAAATATAGAACAATTTTTGTCTAAATGGTTTGTAACTAAAAAACGGCAAAAGATTAAACAGTTAAAATACGCAATCACAGTGATATATTGTATTATATAATCAACTTCAAAAATTACAAATTTTTTGACCTCTTGGGTGGGGTTACGATATCTGATAAAGTGGGGAGTGGGAACAAGAAGTGGTGGCTTGTGGAGTAGGGTCGAAACGTAACATGGGAAGATATTAATACACATCTTAATCTGGGAGAGTGTGGGATGTCACCGGTCGAGTGGCCCATTTTCACACCAAATTGACCGCAGTCTGGCTCAGCACTTTAACACGAATAACCGAAACCAACTATGACTACGATATTTATAAAGTAATTCTTTTCCATTTTAGCGTAGTATGACATCACCTAATTAAAGAGGGGACTATCGCTTCACTGGAAAAATGTTAGTTTTCACGACGTCTGTCGAATTGCGTACGTAGTTTGAATATGAGGTGATAAATAATGGAGTTTTTTGTACGGGCTGAAAAATATAGAAAAAAAAAATACGAAAACAGTGGGCAAATAGAGTCTATAGATTTGGAGATTTAGGTAAAACAGAAAACTGTCAAAACAAAATCGTGGATCTTTAGATAGGCTTTTAGAAAACTGTAGATCTACAGAAAAATACGGTTAGATATATAGAATAACACCAAACTCCCAAAGAGTATAGTATTATTATGACTAACTACTAATAATAGGCAAAGATAAAAATAACAGTATTGATAAGTCAGTTGAAGTAATTCGCTAAATAAGGTTCAAAAGTCACTAGATGATGAAACACTTACGTAAACGGGCTCACTCAAAAATATTGCCGTTAGGTAAAATTAGGATAGGACAATGATTTTAAATGAAATCATATTTCATTTTTTATAAAAGTAGCGACACATAATTTACTATTTTTATTTAAAAACACATTAGAATTTAAAATTATAAGTTGTTCACACAATAATTAGACGAAGAATACCGGACGCCTCCCACTCAACTGCTGCTGACGATTCATTCGACCGCCGATCGGACTACGAAGCAGACATTATTCACGCACGAGAGACAAATAGTTGATCTGTATCATTTATCTAAAGTAAACTTGTAATTTAAACTACTAAAGGCTCTAATTTAAATCTCAACCAAGTTTTTGGCGACCGTAATAATTACTGTGCGAAGGCGCAGTACGGAGGAGTAGTTTTTGATGCGTCAGCTGAAACGGAAACGGGCCTCCCGCTGAATGGTATAATGATGGTGAGACCATACAGGACCATACAGACCATAGAACAGAACAGGACCATAGTACAGAATAACAATTTTTCCATTCTAATACGTTTAAGACAACAAATTTATCATAACGACCGATTTAGAGGAATCGTATCGTCAAATTTTGATTGAACCGAGTCAAAGATATCTTCAAATGATATTATGAAGAGAAAATGATCACGAATCCTTAAATTATCTACAATTAAATACAGTAACCTATGGGACTTCTTGTGCTTCCTTTCTTAGTACAAGATGTTTAGTATAGTTAGCGTATGAATGAAGTGATTTATTGATTAAACAAGTAATGTTACAGTATTTTTATATGGACGATTTAATTTCGGGGGAAGCTGACGAAAACAGTTTATTATATATTTATCAGAAAATCAAGAAGCAGTTAAAGTCTGCTGGTTTTAATTTAAGAAAAATAAAAACAAACTCTAAGGTTTTGTTGAATGAAATTTTAAATCAATCAATTGATCAAAATTAATATTTTCCACATCCACCAGCACCTTGTGTATTGGATGGGATCCCAACACAGATTGTATATTGGTACCAGTTTCTAAACTAAATATTTATAATAATTGTAAAATATTTACTAAAATTATAATACTGTCTATATATATCATCCAGTATTTTTGATCCTTTAGGGATTTTGTCTGTATGTTATATAACAAGCAAAATTATTTTAGAATTGCTATGGTTAGAGAATTTAGGGTGGGATGACATAATTCACGATGACATAATAAAGTTAAGATTTATAAGTAATCTGTCATGTATAGAAAAGCTGTTTGTACCACGTAATGTAGTGTGTTCTAACCCTATTATTATGAGCCTGCATGTGTTCTCTGATGCATCTCTCTAAGCATACACGGCTTGTGTATACGTGCGATCAGCTGATGCGTTAGGAAATATCACAATGCGACTCTTGTGTGCTAAAGCTAAAGTTAAGCCGCTAAAAGCGATAACCATACCATGAAGAATGGAATTGTGTGGAGCCTTGTTGGCCGCCCGTTTATACGATAAAGCGAAAAAAGCATCACGTATTACAATTGATCAGATGTATTTTTGGTGTGATTTAAAGGTAGTATTGGTTTGGTTTAAATTCATACCTCGCAAGCTAAGTACATTTATCTCTCATCGAGTAACTGGAATGAATAACATGTGCGATAATAAAAATTGGATGTACCTGCCGTCATCATGGAATCCGGCATATCCTGATGAAGTGCAGTCTTTATGCCTGTGGTGGGAGGGTCCTTCATACCTCAAGGACACTCGGGACAAATGGCCGAAACAGCATATTGATACACAAACGGACTTACCAGAGTTGAGAGTGTTTACAGGTAACATTAGCTTACCATAGAGTCCAATTATTGATTTTCATAGATATTCAAGTTTCTTAAAAATACGTCGCATTTTTACATATATCTATATATTTATTTACAATTGTAGAAATAAGAATAAGAAATTTGAATTGTTAACTGTAGATGAATTAGAATTTTTAGAAAAAATATTAGCACGTCTTTCACAAAAGCAAAGTTTTTCAAAGTATAAAAATAACTTTAAAGGATTTCCAAAAATATTTAATTTAACGCCATCTGTTGATACGTTCGGTCTAATTCGAGTTGGAGGACGTATAAAGAATTCTAATTTTATAATTATTGATAAGAGACGTCCTATGTTATTAGACGCTAAGCATCCATTCTCTAGGTTAATAGTACAATATTATCATATTAAATTTATGCATGCAGGACCTCAATTGCTATTTTTACTAGTTAGAGAGCAATATTGGTTAATAGGTGGTCATCTTTTAGCAAAACAGATTTGTAACATTTTGTGGTCTGTAGACGGATGAAAGGAACGATTGCTAAACAAATTATGGGAAATTTACCAGCACATAGAATAAATCCTGGATTTCCATTTGAAATCACTGGTAGAGATTACGCGGAACCTTTTTTTAATAGTCAATAGAAAGGGGCGGGGTGCTAGTTTAGTGAAATGTTATCTTTGTGTTTTAGTTTGTTTTAAAGTTAAGGTAGTACATCTAGAATTAGTAACAGATTTGAGCACTGAAACATTTGTTTTGGCATTACGTCGATTTATGTCTCGGTGAGGAAATCCTCGAGAAATATACTGTGATAATGGCACGAATTTCGTCGGAACAAATCGTACTATTCAAGACCTAGGATCTGGGTTAATGAGGGAATTAAATTTCATCATTCACTGGCATACTCGCCACATTTTGGTAAGTTGTATGAGTCAGCTGTGAAGTTTGTGAAATTTCATATGAAAAGAGTTCTAGGAAATACACATCTTATATATGAGGAGTTAAGTACATTGTTTGTCCAAATAGAAGCCGTATTAAATCCAGACCCTTAGTTCCTATGTCTCCTGGCCCAAATGATTTCAGCCCTTTAACTCCCGGGCATAGGAAGACCACATACATGATTGCCGTCACTAGATTTACAAGATGCCAATCCGAGTCGCCTTCACAGATATGCTCGGATCGAACAAGCGAGACAGCGTTTTTGGACTACGTGGAGCTGGGAGTACGTTTGCGTACTTCAACAAAGGACAAAATTCCAACAAAAGCAACCTGACATCAAACCGGATCAGATGGTCCTCATTCGAGATGAGAGCACACCACCAATGAAATGGCTGCTGGGAAGAGTTACTGTTGTTTGTCCAGGATCAGATGGCGCTAGCAGAGTGGTAGAAATAAAAACAAGGAAGGGAGTTGTTCTTCGAGCAACCAACAAAATATTCCCACTTTAAATAATTGAACCTTCACTGTTCAAGACGCTGGAGGATGTTCACACAATAATTAGACGAGGAATACCGGACACCTCCCACCCAACTGCTGATGATGATTCATTCGACCGCCGCTCGGACTACAAAGCAGACATTATTCACGCACGAGAGACAAATAGTTGATCTGTATCATTTATCTAAAGTAAACTTGTAATTTAAACTACTAAAGGCTCTAATTTAAATCCCAAACATAAGTAAAATATCGAGTCAGCTGATAAGCTTTTATATTGTGTCTTAATACACGTCATAGTTTGGAATTATAAACTAGAAACATGGAATGTTTAGGCAGTTGCTCCGAAATAGAAGTTGAGGGTTGAGGATCATCACTTTGATTCATAAACTAATTCAATTTGTTGTTTATAAGTATTACGTTTGGTGCTTCTGATGGTCAATCGTTGTGAAATTGTTTAATGAATAAAAAAAAGTGTGTGTGTATTAGTGTACACACGTAAGAAGTGAAACTTCTTTATGACATCATTTTTCGAAAAATGATTTACTATTTACAACTTCACAGAAATTGGTTGAATAAAGCTAAATTAGATAAAGTTTATGCAAAAGGCTTTTATTATCATAGACATGGATACAAAAATAATACAATTATTTCACCTTTCTGCTACTAAGATTATAGCATTTCATTAATTATAATAGAATTATTACTATTATTGTCATCGTTATTATAAATTTTGTAATTAATGGCTTACCTCACTGATATTTACAATCAAAACTAAGGTTAACCTGAAATAACCTTAAAAAATAAATACCGTAATCACACCCACGTGTTGAATGTATTAGAAAAAGGTTTAATTACTTAGTTCTGTTAGAAATCCACTGGAATTAGAATAAATATCTTTATTCTTTTGCCAATAATTTTATAAAATTTTTGGCTAATCACTTAATTGAAATATTATTTTCACGTCACTACTGAGTTTCAGAAATAGAAATGTTCAGAGTTTCATGTAGGAGACTTGGTAATGGTATATGTACCTAGAAGGGTGATAGGTAAAACTTTTCAATTAATGTGATGTTATAAAGGGCCATATAGAATTGTAGGAAAATTATCGAATGCTACATATAAAATCGAGTCACTCAATGAAAGAATGTGAGATATAGTTCATGTATGTCGGTTGAAAAGGTTTCAACTTAGATAATAGGAAAATGTAATATATACAAACTGGAAATAGATCTAAGGTGTTGACAGAAAGTATATGTGACAGGTGGCCTTAGTAACAATTATGTTTATGCCACGATGACATTAATAACATTGAATAAATATGGCGCGTAACGGAAAAATGTTACCCAGAAATAAAGATGGCGCGTAACAGAAAAACGTTACATTGCTATAAAATTTCTCCCATACGCCGATAAAGAAGTTTCACTTCAAAAAAATTATAACTAAAATAGAATTCAAAATTTTTGGTTCTACGTGATTATGCAGTATTGATTTGAACCAATTCATGGTTCAAAAAACTATTTTCATTTCTGCATCTGAAAGTGACACTTATAATGTAATGAATGTAAAAGTAAAAGATAATTCTGAAAAAGGATTTTTTTACAGCATCTTTATAGAAGTAAACTTCATTCCGAAAATCAAAGGTAGAATTAATAATTTGCCATAGTACGAAATTCATAACATTCCTTTGCTGCGAATTTTTTCTATATATATATATACATTAATATCTTTGTCACGCAATTCTTAGCCTAGATCAATGATATGGCCATTATTATAGTCCGTAAAACTTCACTAAGAAAACTAGAAAAGTCGCAGCAAATGGCCCTAAATTATGTTTGTCACTAAATTCAGATAAAAAGGCGCTTTTCATATAAAAATGTAATTTAATATAGCGATAAAATTGCCAGATTCGCAATACTGAAGAAAAAGTGCAAATAGAATTTAACATTAAATGTTAAATACTTGATGGCTATTTATTAGATTTTCTTATATAAAGAAAATGTACGTACTTGGCATGCCTAAGAACTTGCAATTTTAAACGTAAAGTTACAGATAATACATTTTATGTTATCTTACATACTGAAGAAAAAATAAAATGATATAATAATTTTTGAATATTAACACATCGTTTTTGGGAAAGCCCCTTGTAATAAAAAACATGATAATTATCGCGATAACATATAAGATATTTACATGGATATCTCAATATGCATCAACATCCTACTGGGATTCCTATCCGCGTCACCAGCACGAGACGAGAATAGTCCGGACTTATTAGTTTTTGCTGGAATATGTGTCGGAACGTGTCGAGTAGTCGCGACTCGTGCATATAAAACCAGTCTGCTTTGACGAGAACTTGGAAAAAATATTAAACATGCATGTCACAAGAATATCTATTTACAAACTTTAAGTAAATATAATTAGACAAAAAAAACACATATACATGATCCATCGGCAAACGCAAAGCACAACACTAAGGCAAATCGTGAATATAACCCCATTAAATTAAATGACTCTAGGTAAAAGACAATATCATTTGACACTAAGTTAATTCTTGAATTGGCACGTAAGGTAGCCAAGGAATTAGGCTTGTTGAAAAAATATCGATACATCAATATATCGATATTTTTTTCGATGTATCGATATTTTGAACGATATTTAATGTTTCGTTGTATCGATATAAAATTCCAAGTATCGAATTTTTATGATTAAAAAAGCCTAAAAAGGAATACTTTTTTTATACTAACTTTTTTTTAACAAATTACATTTTATGTTTTCGGTCGACTTGACTGTTTAATTTGGTACCTACTTAAGTTGGTTTTTAAGTTGGCAACGCTGTCTGACAGACAGAATATTTCAATTGTCCGTCCGTATTATTACCATGACTGACTTATATATTATAATCTCAACGCGCGCTTATTTCTGCACTTGAGTACCTACCTAGATCTCAAACAATCAATAACCAATTCACGTAAACAAAGTAATTTGAGCATTGCAGTGGATTTCTATTTTACAATGTCTAGTGTTGTATGAAACATTTTCAAAAAAATAAACAATCAAAACGTATCACGTAATCTGTGTGGAAAAACATATAAAACCAGTGGCAATACGACGAATTTTGCTTCACATCTAAAAAATAAGCCACCATGCGTTTTTGATTAGTATTTATCTAGTGATGTACGATGATTGAAGTAGATTAGGCCAAATAAATTAATTTTTGGAGCGCCAATATTCTTTGTCAAATCATACCGATATTACGATAGTTTTTAATAAAAATATCGATACTTTATTGCATTTCCGATATCCCAACAAGGAATCCTTTTCGGGGTTTGTACCGCACTCTTGCTATTTCATTCATTTATTTTGCTAATAGGAAAAAGCAAGAAGAGCATATGAAGGTTGGAGAGTATGTGCTATGAAAATGATTAGTCATAAGACAGGGAGTGTCCAGTTCCAGTTAGCGTATTGCAGAAGTAGTGTAATATATTATTTGCGTTACAGTGAGTCAATACATTAAAAGCAAAACAAATAGCGACTTGTAATCACACAATATAATCTAGACTTATACAGTCTACAAAAATTGATATTTTGTAAAAAGGAAAAGTTACATATTTATACAATTTTAACACAATGTTCATTTTACTCATTGAAAAGGTCCTAATAAGGTCGCTCTTCGTCATGTGAAAGGTAGCAATGCGCCGAGTGCGACATCTGTTGAGTTTTGTTGGTAGTAAATTGTACAGAATTAATTAATACACAAATGATAGCTACTAATAACAGTATTCTTTTGAATAAAATCATGAACGTGTTATACGAAATCGTAATGAGGTTATTGACTAACGGCGATTTCGATGCATTGTGAATCCATGAAAGACATCTTACAACGTCACTTGAACACAAGTTCCGTCATTTTAAAAAAATATTTTATCGATAACTGTAGCTCTATGACAGCCAACAGCACGGCTGTCAACAGGCCACGCGCGCGACAAGCAAGTTTCAGCCCGGGGATTAACTACCAAACATTTTCGTACGTGAAGATTGAAATTAAAATACAAAATATCAGCCTCTAAGATATGTCCTTGGGTATTTTGGGAGAGACGTACCATGGCGTGTTCCGAGCGGTAGGGCCATTGGAGGTAATACGCTGTACATGAGCCCAAATCGATGAATTGACGTTTGCGCCTTAGTTTCGATGCGTCATGGGGCGCCCTGTCTGCTCTAGAGAGTCCAATTACAGAAAATATGGATATTCGCTCGTACAATAAGTGTAAAATTATTATGAACAACTCTTAAAATATTTTTAATATGTAAAGGCGCATATACTTAGTCTATGGTCGCTATACACATTGACACATTGAAACCACAGTCATAGACCTCATTAACGTAATTCGTACATAAGATCAAGCGAAAAACAAATTGCAGTGAATTGAGTCAGACTCTTTCATGACCATTTCGTAAGGTCTCGAACAATCCGCAAGAACCTCCTATTGCTCTTTTATAACCTCGATCGTGGTTGAGAAACGAGAATTGAGAAGAGGATAATTCTGAAGAAAGATCTACTCATTTGAGACACATCGTCAATTATGTTCTAACTGTATATTCAATACATTCGCGTCTGTATCGTCAAGACATACATATTAAATAATTTTAAACTTATAAAATATAATAAATGAAATAATCATTTTATATCACATTTAAATAAGTTCCACCTTTTATAGCAAAATCTGGAAAAGCGTACACCACTGGAGAACAGTTAATTTTACCTGCTGTTGAAGAGGTTTTAAAAACTGTTCTGCACGAATCTTCATTTGACGTACTCAAAAGAATTCCTTTGAGTGAGAACACCGTACAAAGACGTATTGATGAAATGAGCTCTGATGTTGAAAGTTTCTTGTGTTATTTTCTACGAACAACTCATTTTTCTATTAACTGGATGAGTCAACTTTACCTGGCAATGAATCATTGTTATTGGCAGATGTTCGATTTGTTAGGGGCGAAGAAATTCATGAAGAGCCACTATTCGCGAAAACTTTGAAGACGGACACTAATGATGAATCAATATTGAACGTTTTGAATGATTTTTGTAAAGAAAAATCGATTCCATTCACAAACGTTATTTCGGTGGCAACAGATGGAGTTCCTGCCATGGTCGGGCGATATCGTGGGTTTATACGTCATCTTAAAAGAATTATACCAGAGGTAATTGCGATTCACTGTGTTATCCACCGACAACATCTTACTAGATGTTTGAGTGATCGATTCCATCAATCGCTACAATTTGTGATTAATGCAGTTAACAAAACAAGAATCAATGCATTGAATACTCGTTTATTTGGACGATTGTGCGATGAAAATGATGAAGACTTCCAACGAATGCTGTTACATACCGAAATACGCTGGTTGTCGAAAGATCCATGTTTATCAAGATTTATTTACTTTTCGACTCAGTTTTAGAGTTTTTGAATGTAAAGATCCTGATTAAAAAAAAGTTTCGGGTTCACCAGGGGAATATCATATTTATCGCACTGCATTCATTTCATTATAAAAACGTCTTGCCCTGTCATTGAACACAGCCAGTATCACTAAACTAAACTAAACTCGAGACTTGTCGTTACAAGTTATGACATGTATAAAAAGTAACTTGTGAATTTCAGTTATTAAAACCGACATTACTTAGGAGACACCCTCGGCAACTGGGTCGTAGATGTTTTCGGATTCAGTTAATTGTGTGACTTAATACAGAACCGACTCGCAAAATCTGTGCCCGCGCCAACGAATGAGCAGACCTCGGAAATCCGATCTGTATATAGGTCTAGATTGCTATCCCTTAGGCTTTAAAACTTTGAATTAAAGTTAGCAGTTGCTTTTAATCGTAAGAACGGAACATTTACGATGGGAAATCCCGTAAAACCCAATACGAATATTATGTCAATACGTAATTTGTTGTTCTTGGTAGGGAATTCACCAGAAATCGGTCAATGCATTTGTAGATAATCGAATAAAAAATTTAGTAAAAGAGCTCAGGTTCCATAGTTTTTTTTTGAATATTTGGAACCGTAAATAATTGTTATTTCAAAAAAATGCATTTGTATATTTTCAATTTTTTATGACTAAATATTCTAAGCCATAATATTTAGACAACATAAATACATTAAGCTAAGAAATAAGTGACTTAGCCAAAAGATATAACGAAATAAAAATATGTGTAATAATAATAAAGAATAATAAACTAAAAATGACTAAATTTATGTTACAAAAATGCCGTTCAGGTCTGGTCCGGTGTGAAATCCCCATTGCACCAGCGGCACTGCCGCGTTGGACAGTGACAGATAGGACTTGGAACAGATAATACCCAGAACGGGGGTCACCCTTTGTCCCTATCTCTTGCGCAAATGCCTTAAGAAGGGCTTTGTCTGATTGCCCCATGAGCCAGCTGTTTAGCAGGTGACCGGAATAAAAAGGTATGTGTCCTTCAGAATGCTGTATTTCAGAATGGTATATTTGAGGTGTTTTTGTTTGGCGGCAGATTCGGCTCCAGAAGCTGTTGCTCGCGAGGTATTATTATGTAGGTGGGACGCTGCAAACATATGGGCACATGCGGCACCCCAGATTAGACAGTACCATCTTTGCCAGGGGATTAACGTTAATCCACCAGTTCGTTTACCGTTCGAGCGGCTAAGACCAGGAAGGTCAAGCGAACGTGGAATGTTGGCAGAGATCACCGCCCATCAGATGATCTTATTGAGGACATGGTGATGCTGGAATCTATCAGGACTAAGTTAACTACTCAGTCCAGGATATCCATTAGTCTTTACGATTGAGCCACAAATGCATAGGTGCGGTTTGGGAGATTGCAGCCTAACCGAAGTGCCACAGCTACCCGAAGAGAGTTGTCGTTCAGTAATGTGCCAAAGTGGAGTTAAGGCAATCTGATTCGTCAAATCAGACTGGTTATATATGCACGAGTTGCGACTACTCGACACGCTCGACACGTGCTCCAGCAGACACAAAGAAGGCCGGCCCTGCTCGCGCCTCGTGCCGGTGAGGGGGATATGACGCAGTGGGATGTTGAATATCAAATATCTTATATGTTAGCACGATAATTATCATGTTTTTTATTACAAGGGGCTAGGGCCAAAAACGATCTGTGTTGATATTAAAAAATATTAATAATTCTTTATTTTGTGTTATAACAGCTAAAAATCTCACAAAATATTCTCCTAGTAGTATAACGTAAAACAATTCATTATATGCACTCACGCTGACTAAGCCGCGGACAAAAGCTAATAGTTTAAAAACCGATATTTGAACAAATTATTAAGATAACATAAAATGTATTATCTGTAACTTTACGTTTAAAATTGCAAGTTCTTAGGCATGCCAAGTACGTACATTTTCTTAACTTTACAATGAATAGCCATCAAGTATTTAACATTTAATGTTAAATTCTATTTGCACTTTTTCTTCAGTATTGCGAATCTGGCATTTTGTGGCTATATTAAATTACATTTTTATATGAAAAGCGCCTTATTATCTGAATTTAGTGACAAACATAATTTAGGGCCATTTGTTGTGACTTTTCAAGCTTACTTAGTAAAGTTTTACGGACTATAATAATGGCGATACCATTAATCTAGGCTAAGAATTGCCTGACAAAAAATATTAATTTATATATACGGAAAAATCTCGCAGCAAAGGAATAATATGAATTTCGTATGATGGCAAATCATTGATGGAATCTTTGATTTTCGGTTTGATTAATTCGGTTTTGATTAATATAGTTAAATGATCCGCTTTTATGCGTCCAAAAACACATACTAACGTTCAGGTAGCTCTCCGAGACCGAGGTAAAAGCATTCCGTAGGCTTATATGTAAAGAAATGCCACACTGCATTTTCAACTTTTACTTTAAATTCACATTATTTTGCATGAAAAAATTTTGTTATGGATCTGAACAAATAGCAGTCTGACTGTGCAAGGTCCAGACTAAATTCTAGATGTAGCGGGAGTTCAATACCACCAAGTTTTTCGATCTTATCATGCATAACTTTCGCAGTAAGTAGTATATCATTTTCATGTTATAAGAGCACCCATTTCTAGTTTAATAAATCTGGATATTTCTGTGACTAAACCTCATACATTCGTGTCAAGTGTTCACTATATACCGCCATAGTGATAGCTCGACCATCTGGAATTACTTCAAAGTAAACTAAACTTTCATAATTCCACCAGACACATAACAAGACTTAAATCGGTTCAAATCGACGTCTCTTCACGACTGATTCAGGTAATTTTCCTTTTGTGTGGCCACTTATTTTCCATTTTTGGATTGTGTGGACAAATCCGTGTTTCATCATAAGTAATAATAGGCTTAATAAAACGATCACCTTTCTTCAGGAAACAAGCTGTCTGCGCGCTTGTACTCGACGTGTCGCTCGAATCTCGCTTGGTCTGTGGGGCACTACACAAAAACATGTCTCGCCTAACGATTTTAAGTGGCGAGTGGCAGTGTATGGTGTATTTAGGAGGTCCAAGGAAATCGGGCGATCGGCGAATGCTAGTACTAGACTGATTTTCTACTCGTAGTGAAAATTGTACGACGAATCAGCACAAAAGGCAGGCCTATACCATCGACGAGTTTCGACTTAATGTATCGTTTTAATAAATACATTAAATCTGGGTGGTGTGTGATATCCTCATATTACTTAAGTTCTAAATAAGATGCAGACAACATCTGCACAGTTTAAGTCAAATCCTTCAATGAGGCTATCCACTTTTCAAAAATTAAAAGGTGTATCTAAGATTTTGGATTATGCCAAGGCAATCGTATCTTGCGTGATCCTGTCGAGGACACCTCTCGTAAAACGAAACGTCGCAGATCAACTCACCGCGACACCTGTTGAGTTCGACTGGAACTAGATGCTGCGAAATATATGTAGATGGCGCTTATTGCCACTTCTTTCGATTTCTCGACATGCACGATCCCGTTCGTGTAGGCAAACTAGCGGTTGCGGTATAGCGAGGGATATTAAGATTACAAACGGGTGAAGTCACTTTATTCTTCATAACTAATGGGCACATCGTCATGCGTCTACATGCTGTAACACTCGACTGTCTGTCCGCTCGAGTCCTTTTCACGCGAGACCCACATATAATCGATTTACGTGTTTTGTTTTTTTTCATTCATAGCTGTTTTACGGCCATGTTATGAGATGTATTTTGTTACATAAAGTGATTTACGAAATAACAAAGTACGAAATAAGCAGTGTCGATAATTGAGAATCAAATCTAAAAAAAGAGTTTTGGGCCGCTCGAATATCTCGGTGTAATAATCTCCTTCGAAAAGTTCTAAAAGAAGTCCGCCATAGCATATGTGTATCTTTTAAAGTTAACTCGTAATGACATTTGTTATGATTTTCAAATTTAACCTAAAAAATGATTTATTTTCGAAGGTGTTTTGACGACCTTATCGAAATAATTATGTTGATCTTTCTTGAAGTATTAAATTCAGATGAAAATGGTTCTTTACGTCATTTATTTTCAATTTATATCTTCTTCAAACGTTGTTCATTCATAATGCATTATGCACGTTATTTGTATTACAAAATATATAGCGAAAGGATCTGATTAGTTTGTAAATATTTTATAAGTTTAAAAGTATATAATATGTATATCTTGAAGATACAAACGCGAACGTGTTGAATATACAGTCAGAACATAATTGACGATGTGTCTCAAATAAGTAGATTTTCCTTCAAAATTATCCTCTTCTCAATTCTCGTTCCTCAACCACGATCGAGGTTGTAAAAGAGCAATAAGAGGTTGTTGCGTGTTGTTCGAGACCTTACGAAATGGTCATGAAAGAGTCTGACTCAATTCACTGGCAAATTGTTTTTCACTTGATCTTATATAAGAATTATGTTAACGAGGTCTATGACTGTGTTTTCAAGAGTACATCCTAGAAATATACCAATGTGTACAGCGACCATAGACTAAGTATATGCGGCTTTACATACATATACTAAATAATTTAAAAATTGTTCATAATAATTTTATACTTATTGTACGAGCTAATATCAATATTTTATATAATTGGACTCTCTAAAGCAGACAGGGCGCCCCATGACGCATCGAAACTAAGGCGCAAACGTCAATTCATCGATTTGGGCTTACGTACAGTGTAGTACCTCCAATGGCCCTATCGCTCGGAACACGCTATGGTACGTCTCTCCCAATATACCTAAGGGCATATCCGTGGGAATGATATTTGGTATTTTAGTTTCAATCTTCACGTACGAAAATGTTTGGTGGTAAATCCCCGGGCTGCAACTTGCTCGTCGCACGCGTGGCCGTGTTGACAGCTGTGCTGTTGGCTGTCATAGAGCTACAGTAATCGATAGAATATATTTTAAAATGACGGAACTTGTGTTCAAGTGACGTTGTAAGATGTCTCTCATGGATTCACAACGCATCGAAGTCGCTATTAGTCAATAACCTTATTACGATTTCGTATAACACGTTCATGATATTCAAAAGAATACTATTAGCAGTAGCTATCAGTTGCGTGTAAGAAAATTCTGTACAATTTACTACCAACAAAACTCAACAGATGTCGCACTCGGCGCATTGCTACCTTTCACATGACGAAGAGCGACCTTATTAGGACCTTTTCAATGAGTAAAATGAACATTGTGTAAAAATTGTGTAAATATGTAACTGTATTGAACACTGGAATTGATATTTGATTTATTTTTTATGCATCAATTTTTGTAGACTGTTTGTAAGTCTAGATCATATTGTCTAGGGCTTCATGCTAGGGATGTACATATAGAAAATATATCGATATTTTTTTCGATATAATATATCGTAGTGTTCTATCGATATTTTGCGATATATCGAACAAATATATCGATATATTAAAAATATTAATATCGAAATTTAATATAATTATTTGTATTTGGCATCATATCTTTTCTCTAATATTATATAGGGATCTGGTTAATATGAGTCAAAAATTTACCTGTAAATCATACGAAAACGTGACAATAGTCAATAACGACCCATTCGTACATGATAATAGCAATACATTTAAAACCTAGACAAAGCTGCAAAAACAAAATTTTATTTACCTTTACAATTACGTATCAAATGCTTCTCAATACATTTGTAGAACCTGTGCGGCTGTGAATAAGTAGATAAAAAGAAAAAATGTGACTCAGAATAATTTAAGACGTGATCATGGGGTATATCGATGAATATATCGATATTACATTCGATACTAGATGATTCGATAATATCGGATTGAAGCGATATATCGCGTACATATATCGATATTTTTTAAATATCGATTTATATCGCCCACTACTACTTCATGCTAAGCCCGCTGGAGTGCGTCGAGCTCGGGACGCGATGAACACGGAACGACTCTATATAAATACAAGGCAAAACATAAACATGTAGTTACATTCAGATACTTTATTATCAGTTCTTTATTGTGCATAGCAGGGCAGGGCCTGGTTCTACACGCCGAGTTCAGGAATGAATAAGCGGATAACTTAATGAATATAGGAATTGGTACCAAGGAATAAAAGTAGTTCCTAAATCAAAAGGCTCAAATAGCTAAATGGAAATATATTTTTGTGACCAAAAGTATTAGCTTATATTCATGTATAACAACACAGTTTCGAATAGCAATGAAACTTATTAATATAGCATATTAATTAATTAATGAAATACACTTTTTGTATAACAATAACAGTACTCCCTTTGTGAGGTATCTTCCTTAGGATTACGAGGTAAATTATCAGATGTACTAGGCTGAACTGCAAAACATAAACGAATGATATACTTTTATAATTACTTAGCAAAAGAAATCAACATCACATTGATTATGATACATAAACGAGATACCTCTATGTCTCAGTTAGTGGTACTAAATACATGTATATATGTCTTTTATTAAGAAATTAGTAATCGGAAATAATTCTATTACAAAAGACAGGTTACCTAGATACGTTTAGTTATAATAAAGATAAGTTATTTCACTAGACGTCAAAGAAGAGAGGAAAAATTAAATATTTGTGATAGAAATGATTAGATGTCATTTTGTCTATTGGTATTAAAACAGAAGTAGAATGGAAATTCATTGCATATTATATACAAATAATACCTAATAAGATCATCATGTTTTCAAAACTTTATTAAAAGAAAACATTTTTATATTAGACGTGGTTTCATTATTAGACAGTAATGTGTCAGAAGTAGCCACGGGTCAGTTATATTTTACTTTCAAATAAAGTTGAGAATCACTTGTGTCAGTTCCTCCAAGATCTAACAAGTAACTTCATTAACTATTGATTGTTGCAAATTTACTCAAAGTTGCTTTTGCTAAAAAATAATGATTAATGATGTTAAATCGGTCATATTACATGTATTGCGTATTTGAATTTATAATGTGGTTTAGCAATTTTTACACAATCCAACATAGCAAACCAATACTTTTAGCCGATTCTACAATGGTGTATAGCCGCGGCAACATTAAAAAAACCACCCAAGAGGGAGTCTGACTTGCACAGAGAGGGTTCCATAGTATAATTATTTGCAACAGCTCCATTGGCATCATGTTTTGTTGAAGTTCGACACAAAGTTGGTGCTAAGTAAAATACAAAAGCTTTACAAAATAAAAAAAAGCTTGTAAAAATATATTCCCCAGACAATCTAACTGCAAATGTAGGTTTGTACACACAAAGTAGAAAGGTTTACTGTCATGTCAATGGATTTTATAGTATTTTTTTACTATATATTTTTTTCCATTTCAGCCTCTAGTTTGGAGATAAGGGGGAATGGCTAATTTTCTAATATTTTTTCAAACAACTTCAAAATAATTTATTTTTAAAATATAAAATATGTAAATGTAGATCCTCACAATAAAACCATTCATTTTCTCTCATACGATAGCTTATTTTTTTAATTCACCCCTTAAATGTTCATATCAAATGTCAGCTTAATTGGTCGGACAGATAGGTAGACACACTTGTAAACCAATAAGGGTTCAATTTTTTTGTAATGTGTGGAACCTTGACACATATAAGAAATAAAAATATTACTGAGGCTAAGATTAACATTTGGTCAAAATAATCTATAAATGCATAGCAATTTTACGCAATTACATTTTATCAAAAAAAATAATCGCCATCAAGAAAACAAAATTACCTCGCACGAATCAGACTGGGTAGTGTCAGCAAAGATATTAGTTTATAAAATTAACCAAATTCATTTTCGATAATGTCAAAAACTTTAACTGATAAGAACATTTTTTTTATTCAATTTTAAATATATATCATTTTTATTATCGTCATGACTCGTGATAATACAACGCAATCCGATTACAAAGTCAGATGTTTTCATATGTCGCATGCTATAATTTACTCAGTAATACTATTCTCAGACATCGGAACACGGTATGTTTAGAGGCAGTAATTTACTTAAAAAATTACTGTACAGTGGTTCAACATGACCTTATCTGATATTAACAATGCCACAGGTAACGAAAATCTTTTACAAACTGCTGTACTATGTTCTTCGAATATCGAATTGAACTTTACCAAATAATCGCAGTCACTTTGTGAAGAATCTTCTTTGAAAGGACGAGCTGAATTATCAGATGTACTAGGCTGATCTGCAAAACAAAAAACTAATATTGCATTCTTTATAACATAACACTCTATCTTTTTTTAAAAAAAAACCCAAATTCATTCATTGTTGGTTGAAAACTGCCATTAATGCTCTTTATTTTCAGATAACGCTTAGCACTTTTTGTTATATATATTTGGTTTTTGTTAAATATTTATCTAGATATATTGAAAAATTGTGTATATCTGAATAAAAAAATATATTTTTAATATAGGACTCAAGACACAGTGCTTCGTAGTTTTTCTTGTAGTTTTTTTTCCCAGTGGTTAAAAATATGTTACAAATCCTTTAGGATAACAAATAATAAAGTACTAAAACCGTTTTAAGTGTTTATTTTTAACATTAATTTAGTTATCATCGTCATCCTCAGTATAATCATTTGCATTAGCAAAATGAGGTAAATATTTACAATAACCGTGACAATAAGGTAGTAAAAACTGCCACAAATTGATGAAGTAGACTATTGATAGGTACTAACTATTCTAACTGTATTAAATATTTGACATTAGTGACCTTTGCACTATCAATACTTATTGAATCAGAATTATATAGCAGCAATATTTGAAGAGATTCAATTACAGGAATTGACATATTTTTGGAGAAATAATATCGAACTGCTTCTTTTAAAAAACAAAGCTTAGATTAAAATATATTCATAATACTGACAAGGTTATATTTATATAATACCATTATTGGGCATTGTCCCTAAAAAGTAAAAAACATTTATTTTAAAACCTTTTTTAATTGATAGAATTTTCGGAAATATTAAATCTGTTTGAAGAATAATGTATTTCTAGTTATTAATTTTTATATCAAAGATGTGTTTAATGGTAAATGTATTATTATTTTATTTTAATGTATCAATATCTATTTGTCTTTATTTAGGTCGAAAAATTAAATAAAAACATTTATATTTTTCTATTAATTTTGTCCAATTAAATTTCCCTCAACAGTGTGTATAATAATCTGTCAAATCGTGAGTTTCTCGTCTGTACCTCATATGTACAGTATATGTAGTTTGTGGCCCTACCGCTCGGAACACGCTATGGTACGTCTCTCCCAAAATACCCAAGGGCATATCTTTGGGGATGATATTTGGTATTTTGGTTTCAAACTTCACATACGAAAATTTTGGTGGTAAGTCCCCAGGCTGGACCTTGCTTGTCGCACGCGTAGCCGTGTTGACAGCTGTGCTGTTGGCTGTCATAGAGCTACAGTAATCGATAAAATATATTTTTAAAATGACGGAACTTGCGTTCAAGTGACGTTGTGAGATGGCTTTCATGGATTCACAATGCATCGAAATTGCCGTTAGTCAATAACCTCATTAAAGGTCACAACATTACTGACGATTTTGTATAACACGTTCATGACTTTTATTCAAAAGAATACTGTTATTAGTAGCTATCATTTGCGTATTAATAAATTCTGTACAATTTACTTCCAACAAAACTCAACAGATGTCGCACTCGGCGCATTGCTACGTTTCACATGACGAAGAGCGATCGTAACAGGACTTTCTCAATGACATATCGTAAGTCACATTATGTAAGTGTTTATAGTAATTTGTCTTGATATTTGAGTTATGATTGTCTTATTTATAATATATCAATTTTTGTAGACTGAATAAGTCTAGATCTTATGTGTGATGACTTTTGTGTCGTTATTTGTTTTGCTTTTTACGTTTAACACTACTTCTGCAATTATACGCTAACTAACCGGCTACGATCTGGACACTCGCATAGCGAGTCCTTATATAATGTGTAAATGAAATAATTTTTAATTCGTATAGACTACATTTCGCTTAGGGATGTCGAAATGCAATAAAGTATCGATATATACTGTATCGATAATTTTTGAATATATCAATATCGATATTGATATTTTTATTTAAAAATATCGATATATCGGTGTGATAGGAAAAAAAAAATATTTGGCCTAATCTACTTCAATCATCTTACATTACTAGATAAATACTAATCAATAGACATGACTGGAATGCTCGAATTATTTTGTTCACATACGTGAATTAATTATTGATTTAATTAGTTAGATTGTTTGAGAACTATAATCAACTCAAATGCATGCAGAAATACGCTCGCGTTGAGGTTATAATACGGATAACAGACAGTCGGACGGATAGTTGAAGCACAGACACTGACACTGAAATGACATTGACAGACAGAGTTGCCAACTTAAAAGCCAACTTAAGTACCAAATTAAAACGCAGTAAATCGAGTCGACCAAAGACAAAAAAAATGTAATTTGTTAAAAAATGTTAGTATAAAAAAAGTATTCTTTTTTAGGATTTGTTAATTATAAAAAATATCGATTTTTATACCTTTTCAATACTTGTAATTTTATATCGATACCTCGATATATCGAAACATTAAATATCGCTGGAAAATATCGATACATTGAAAAAATAATATTGATATGTCGATGTATCGATATTTTTTCGACATCCCTAAATTTCGCTTCTCCCTCTGTATTATGACTAATCATTTTCATAGCAGATACTCTTCAACCTCCACGTGACTTCATAGGCCACTTTGTGCAGTGCCGAGATAATTTAAAACTTTACCCGGATTGGTCTGTTCTTGACGCTTAAATTGAGTTCCATACAAAATACCTCTGTCGGAATTGGTGAGATTTCTTTATTAACCCAAAATGACCACCAGTCCATGGACAATCACAAGTATGTACTAAAGCATAGAAGGGGCCCTATTCAGTCACGTAATATGCTCTTTTTGGTTTTTCCTATTAACAAAATAATCGAATGAAATTGCAAGAGTACGGTACGAACCCCAAAAAGGATTCCTTGGCTACCTTAGGTGCCAATTCAAAAAGTAACTTGGTGTCAAATGATATTGTCTTTTACTAGAGTATACTTCGATGGGGTTACACTCACGATTGGCCTTAGTGTTGTGCTTTGCGTTTGCCGACGGATCATGTAGATGCGTTTTTTTTTTGACTAATTATATTTACATAAAGTGTGTAAATAGATATTCTTGTGACATGCATGTTTCTCTGGTTTAATATCTTATCCGAGGTTTCGATTAAAATATTTTAAAAATTCACGTCGTGTTTTATACAGGTTACATTTATATGAGGAGTCTAGATTTTTATAATTTTTTTTTTTGTGAAAGCTCGTTCAAAGTCTTGGACACAAAAAAGTTAAATTATTTCAAGTCATTCAAAGGTTCGGAATTTGGATCGTTTTCAAAGTACATGCCCGTGACTTTAATTAATTTTCCTCATGAACTAAAATGTAACTTTCCATAAGAGTTACATATATTAAACGATATTTATTTAAATAACTTGGTCTAATTAAACGTTTTGCAACGAAAAAACCGTAATTTTCCTGGAGTACAAGCAAAGATGTCACCGATGTTGTATAAATATACTAGCTCCGACCCGCGGTTTCGCCCGCGTGGTGATGGAAAATTGCGATAGTGATGATGATAGAAAGTATTTTACTTTTTTGTCAATTTTTCATTGTTTTAATATTATCCTGCTATTCGGGACGTAGACAAATACAACAAATTAATAATCGCCATAGTCGGTAAAGCTGTTCTGTATTGTGTAATGTATGCAAATTGGAACTAAGTATTTTTATGATGATCTCACTAATAGGTATTATAGGTATTATAAACGATATAGTTTGTAAGGATAGATAGGTACGGAAGTATATGATGATTGATGGTAGTGCAAAAATTATAGGTAGCTACTGCATCACATTCCTATAAACTATGTTAAACGATTTATTCCGGTCTGTATAAACATGCAGATTTTGCGATTTAGAAACGCGTGAGCAAGCCACGTAGAGTTGGCCGTGGGAAAAACATGGCGTGCTCAAGTGCATGTCTGCTACCTTTAAGGTTGCACCCTGCCGCCGGACCGCACCATAATATCGCGCACTCGCTTATTTATTGTCATACTTATTCAATTAATTGTCCAAATGACGTCGTGTAAAATACAAAGTTTATCTACTTTAAGCACCAGATGTGATAAAAGTATTTATTTTGATATAAGGATCAATTTGGTACTACCAAATGTGCGTTAGAAATAAATTATCAATTTTTACTGTATTATGGTTCAATATTTTGTCGATAATGACTTACACATAAAAGATAGTAATATTCTGTCTAGGAGTTTTTTGTAGGTCTATTTAAGATAAATATTTCCATTGTACATTATATACGTGTAATTCCAACGGTTTTGCGGCACACGCCAGAATAGCTCGCAGATGACAGATTTTTTTCCTACGAACTTGATACTTATCGTTATATTTTGGATATTTCACACTATATCCTTATAAATTATAGCTTTTGAGTTATTCTGATTTGTAAGCTACATTATTGCACAGTTTCATCAAAATCCATTTAGTAGTTTTCGCGTGAAAGCGTAACGAACATACTTACATATATTGTTACAAACTTTCGCGTTTATAATATTAGTGGGATGGCAGTTTTGTTGTTAAGTAGTCTCAACAGCGACATAAAGAATTGTTATCTAAAACGAAACCATGTGTATAGGGTTCATTAAACTTTTAAGCATCTTAAATTTTAGCTTTACATTAGTAGGTATTATATACTGTCAGTTTTTGTGGTGCATAGTTTTTAATACATTATTGCAGTTGGTTTGTATTAACATAAAACCATTATAAGAAATTTAATCTGACTTAATGGAATAGAAAAAAATAACAATTTTTTTCTTTTAATATTGGGCTTTTTACAATTAAAAAACGTCAAAAATCATGTT
The DNA here is from genome assembly GCA_005406025.1 of Eumeta japonica. Classification (NCBI taxonomy): domain Eukaryota; kingdom Metazoa; phylum Arthropoda; class Insecta; order Lepidoptera; family Psychidae; genus Eumeta; species Eumeta japonica. Next base: position 77,342 of record BGZK01002083.1, read on the forward strand.
TAAAATAGTTAAGATAACTTATTGAAAAGTTTGAAGCTTTTAAAAAACTTTCTTTCACATTAAAAAATACAGCTTTGCAAGATGCTATTCATGTTCCTGGGTGTAGCAGATTGCGTTGATTTGTTGATTGTAGTTGATTGCGTCAATTGCTTTTAAAGTTTAAATATTACTTGAACTAGAGCATTTAAATGTATGGTTTGGTTAACTGTGTGATTTCGTTACAACAAAATTTTTCACGAGTGCTGTATACAGCAGAATTGTTAAAGTATCTATCTTAACAGTAATAAGTCTTGTTCTTAATTTTTTTTTGTCATAACAGATATTTCAATTTATATTTTAATTTTTCATATCACATTTTGCTCCACAAAGAGTGCTTGGATACTGCAGATTTGTTATTAATCTTTGACAGATTGTTTGACTCCTTTAATGGGCATAATGGTAAAATCAATGTGCATGTTCCATCATTAAAATTTGGATACATAATTTGTATACCGTGCAAGACGTGTTTAAATACTTGCATAAAAAAGAAAAAGTAAGAAGTTTGTTGACCAGAAACTTTAATCAAGATCCAGTGGAAATTTTTTTCTTTAATTAGAAGTCAGGGCTGAAGAAATACATCCCCAACATGCAGCCAATTAGAAAAAACATAAAAAGCACTGTTGGTGAATTGTATAACATCGCAACTATCTACAAATGCACATTGTGAAGATGATGATAATAAGATATACCTGCCATTACAGTGTGTGATAGCAGAAGGGGTTGAAAAGGTACATGGCGGTGAGGATGTGAATATAAAACCAACATTAAATTTTATATCAAATAATGATGTACAAAATGACAGAAATATTATACAACGCGAAACAAAAATTATGTTGCAGGCTACATTATAAAATGTAAAACATGCAATACATGTAATTTAATATATCGAGCAAAGCCGCCTAAATCTGATAGTTACATTTTATCAGAGACTATACAAAAAATCATTGCATTATCTCTCAACTGATTTAATTAATTGTTTAAATGATATCTGATCTATAGAATTATAATGGCAGTTTTAAAATCATGTGCGTTTACTGATCAATTTACTTACAAAATCAAATTATTTCTAGATCTGTCTACTGATTTTTGTTTTTTAACAGGTGATGGCCATAAAGAAAAATTAAAAGATTATATAGTTCATTTATCAACATCAATGATAATACATAGTTGGTGTGTGTAAATAGATTGTTAAATGGTAATTATTTAATTTTTGATGAAAATGATAAAGTAAATTTACAAGATTTTAATTATAATAAAAAGAAGAAAAAAGAAAAGTAGAAAACGAGATTCATATCAAATTTGGATGGACCAATGTGCTATTTTGAAAATGGTAAATAGTTGCATCTTTATATTTAATTATTATATATTGTTTTCATAACGCTTATTGAGTGTTTCTCAAATTCCAATTAAAAATGCAGTTGTCCTGGGAATGAATATAGAATCATTCTTGAACTTGTAGTATCATATGGACAGTGTAAAGGAAAAACTTGCTAGCACATTACAAAGTCAGCCGAAAGTAGCCGATGTCCTTGTGATTCAACTACTTGTCAGTTCTAAAAGTAATATTGTGATATGGCTTGAAAATTGTCTAAAATTTGATTTTAAACACAAAGTTCCAATCATTCTTGCTTTTAATTTTGTTGTTACATTTTTAAAAAATCTAGGAAAACATTGTAAGTTTGGTAGATATAGAAACTAAACTGATAAAATGATTGTAATTATATCATGAATTATTTAAACCTTGTGTAAAATTATTTATCAATTTTATGTACGAATATAGATCAGGTCTCCAAATGGTGCAAAATTTGGCACTTGTTTATATATCGTGGAACCACATTACTGTATATTCTGCACAAATTTTGCTGTAGCTTCACCCTGTGGAGACAAACCTGAAACTAACTGAATCAATGCAAAGGAACAGACTACGCCATGAAGACACACAGAGGTTTTATAATGTTCGCTGGTAGCGTTCCTCACAAATTATACCAAATAAATTCTTTATCTTTTGTATACTCGTGCATTGCTCTGAATTATACAGAGCTTGGAGAAACAAACATCAGTACCCAGATGGATGAGGCTTAGAATTGTGATTCAAGTTACACACAGCCGAAGGTTTGTATGATCAGTCAATAATTTAACAGATACAACTAATCTTTGAGACAATTGTAAATTAGATGCTAGTTCACTAAATTATAATGCGATAGATCATTACAATAGTACTACATACATGAATTGAATTTCTAATTACATATATATGGAAATTAATGAAGGTGGAAAGTACAATGCCATTGCTGTATGTAAGTTAGTGTTGCACCTAATATTAAAATAAGGAACTACAAAATTAGGTAATATGATAACAAAATCAAAATTGATAAAAAACAAATTTAGCATTAGTACTTATTAAAATAAAAAGAAAGTCAACTTAATAACTAAAAGAATTTAGTTCCACAAATATGTAGAAGCAGTGTTTGTGATAGAATTGGTTCATAATTTCATGTACATGTAAATTATTAACACACATTTAGGTTTTAAATACGTGTTGTATTGATCATTTTCACATATGTATATATTCATTTAAAAGTGCTTCTTAATAGAAGCATAATAAAATTATTATAAGATTGTTATTTCAAAACTAGAAAATTCTGCTGTGACCTAAGCCTTTAAGTTGTCTTTGTAGTACTTTAACACTTAGGACTATGGGATCGACATTAAAAATACATAAGATAAATCTACATGATTCATGATCTATAAATGACCCTTATTTTTAATGGTAGACTATTGATAGGTACTAACTATTCTAACTCTATTAAATATTTGACATTAGTGACCTTTGCAGTATCAATACTTATTGAATCAGAATTATATAGCAGCAATATTTGAAGAGATTCAATTACAGGAATTGATATACTTCTTCCATTATATTTCTGGAGAAATAATATCGAACTGCCTTTAAAAAAACAAAGCTTAGATTAAAATATATTCATAATACTGACAATTATATTTATATAATACCATTAGGCATTGTCCTAAAGAGAAAAAACATTTATTTTAAAACTTTTTAATTGATATACTATTTGGAAATATTAAATCTGTTTTAAGAATAATGTATTTCTAGTTATTAATTTTATATCAAAGATGTGATTAATGGTAAATGTATTATTATTTTATTTTAATGTATTAATATCTTTGTGTCTTTATTTAGGTCGAAAAAAAATAAAAAAACATTTATATTCTTTATTAATTTTGTCGAATTAAATTTCCCTCAACAGTGTATA
>BGZK01002085.1:0-80257 GCA_005406025.1 Eumeta japonica
TTTTAACTACTATACGGCCTATAATTAGCTTAAAGTTCTACATTTAAGATACTGCGGTCTGACAACATTTAATCTATTTGTTTATCTATAACTTGTGTTAGGTAATACACGTTATATATAATTATTGATATATCCATATGATAATTGCATGTATATGCGTCAGTAGTCCTCAATTTTAAGTAGGTACATGATTTTTAAAGGTTTTTCAAAAAGATAACCATTTATATAAACAAGACAATTGCAAAAAAAAAATACATTTTCATGTATTAAGTGGGAAAAAAGTTGTTTTTGTATTTTACAAGTATTTAAAAAAAAAGAAAAACAAAAAGTAAAAATAGTGTCCCACTGTTTTTCTATCGTTTTTCTGTCCACAAAAATGAGTGCATCTAACAAAGAAAATCGATATATTTTAAAGTTTTATAAGAAAAAAACGGAAAAATGCGACACAAGCCGCGATAAACATTTGTGAATTTTATGGACCTAATGCAGTGTTTGTAAAAATAACACAAAACTGGTTCAAACGTTTTTAGTCCGGTAATTTTGATGCCAAAGATGAACCTCGCTCCGATCGACCTTTTACAAATAAAATCGATGCCATTTTGGAAAAGTAGAATAGAATCGGTATATTAGTTCTCACGACATAGCTGAAGAACTGGAAATTGACCACAAAACAGTTTTGAACAACCTGAAAAAGCAGGATATACAAAAATCTCGATATTCGGGTCCCACACAAGCTCACTGAAAAAAATTTGATGAATCTTGTACACATTTGCGATTATCTATTGAAAAGTAATGAAATCAAACCGTATTTAAAAAAACTGATGACTGGTGATAAAAAATTAAAAACCTACGACAAGAACGTGCGAAAAAGATTAAATCAAAAAAAGGCGAGCAAGACACACTATAGCGTAACTCGGACTAACTCTCAATAAGTTAATGCTGTGTGGTAAGGGCATTATTTATTATAAGCTTTTAACGCCGCGTAAAACCATCAGTTTGAATATCTACTGCCAATAGCTGATGAAACTGAAAGGGTGAGGTTTTTCATCATAATTACCCCTAACCACATACATTTTAGTCACTCACCAAATATTGAGAAAGTTTGGTTGGGAAGTGTTAATTCCCAACTGACAATCCGAGGGTGCAAGGTCAGGGCTATATAGCCCTGACCTTGCACCCTCGGATTTTCACCTGTTTCAATCTCTTCAGAATTCTTTAGGTAGAGTTAGGTTAACATCAAGACACGACTGTCAGAACTTCTTGTCGCAGTTTTTTGATCAGAAGTCCTAAAATGTCTACAGCAATGGGATTATGTCACTATCTACAAAATGACAACAAGTTATTGAACAAAATGGCATATGCATATTATAATTAAATGGAAATAAAATATGATGAAAGATTATCTTGAATTTGTATATAAAATACGGAAAACTTTTTCCCTGACCTAGTATAATTCACCCATTTGTAATTCATACTCATAGTCTTCTACACCATACAGTCCATATCATACCTTTTCACACAATTTTTAAACAATTTTACATCAAAAATATATCAATTTTAAAACACTTTCTCAAAAAAATGTACATATATGTGTAGTTATATATGCATGTAAGAAATTCTTTAGCATGAATAAACAACATTCATAGGTTAAAATATCAGTCGTAAGAAGTTCATGTACATAAAATATATATTTGTCACGACTGAATATCGGGTATGTTTACAAGACGTGCTAATCATTTAATATTACATTAAATGATTAGCACAAACTGATGTAGACCCTAAACGCATGTGCATCAAGCTATTATTGCACAATAGAACAACTCTATTTTGATAACTTCAAGACCATACGAACTTCGTGCGTGTGTTACATTGACACGTCACATGCTAAAAAACATTACGCTCTGTATTTGTTTACTACCAAAAAAAGCATAATTTTAAGAAACAAACAACTTCAAATAATAAAAATATTATTACATTCACAAATCCTCGTCCAATAAGACTAAAGTTAACCAAGTACCTGAGTCGGGTTAAGTAGATGCACGAGTGTCTGCACGATAGCGTGATTTGTTGCATTTTTATGTGCATTTAATGGGAAATTGCATTCGCCGCTGCAATAAAAGGCGCCATATCCGTCTGGGGCGATGATCCAATCCTGAAACAAAATTTGCTATTCAAAATTTGCCATTTGCTGAATTTAAGCGTTTCGTTAAAAGTAAGTTATATGGCAAGGGTTATTATACCGTGTTAGAATATCTTAATGAAAAAAGCCCCTGGGATTGAGCTACTCGCCTATCAGGTTATTTCATATTTTTTTAAATGTCGACTAAACTATAAATTACTAAATCCTTTATATTGATGAGTAAAAAGAGCAAGCCTCGAGTTTCTTGCCCATTCTGCTCTTGGTGAATCAGCATTTGGAATGGGCGGTAATGTCGAAAGGAATTTATTAATGACGTATTTCAAGTGTAATTTCATTACATACAAAATAAAGATATTTTTAATTATTTTATTTTTGATTTTGAAACAACAAAGCTAAAAAAAAATCATGACCATTACATTTGGGAGATTCTGCGGAAGAAGGATCCAAATGTTATGTATCGAGTTAGAATAACCATATTGAACTAATTACTTATGTAATCTGTCGCTTAGAACCTTTACTATTATAATTGTTTAAGATTCATTATATTTAAATTCACTACATTCACATCATATGAAAATACATCTTTGATTACTGTGTAGGTAATAAGCATTAAATATTTTGCAAAATCCTTTGTAAGTATAACTTATTTTTTAATGTTTTAGTGTAGAGATATTTATCTAATAGCTCAATAAATTCATCAGAAAATCTGACACTTCATTACATAATAATAAAATAAAAGTCCGTAAATCATCAAAATTTACCGTGAGCACAATACGCAAAAATATAAGTTCACAATACTTTTAATCAATTTAATTTAATGCCTATATAAAATAAGGTTGTGATAAGTAGGCGTAAAATAATAATTTTATTAAATATAAATGAATATAAAAAATTTTATCATTCATTGTTATTTCTTATTTTTAAGTTGTCAATATATATATCTAGATATCATTAACAAAAATTAAAAAAAAAATTAAATTACTACAAAATTTGATGTCTGATCATTTAAAGCTAGCAGGAAGTTGCAGAGATGACCTTTAGGGTTATTTTTTTTGTGGATATATACTATTGTTTTAAATTGGACTGTATATAAGGCCTAGTGCACAAGTGAATTTGACACGCAATTCAGTTTAGATAATTTGGAACACTCCTGGAAGAACAATGTGAGAGATTTCTCCATCCATATATTTTATATTTGAGGTTTAGAAACAATATAACTAGACTATTTTATAAAAGTTTTTAGTAGTACTTCAAAAAATTTGATTCATATAAACTGTTTGAGAACTTGGAATATTTTGTAAAGTGACACTAATTGTCGACAAATGCGAAAAAATTATGAAAAGACCAAAAATCAATTATCCACACTACAAAATACGTATTTTTTGTTTAGACGTATAATTGGAAACTAAATATCTACAATGAATATTTTTAACTGCATTAATAACGCCTCATTTTTTAAAGATAATTTAAATTTTTATAATAGGTTGTGCGGAAAAACAAAAATAATAGAATCTACAGCTGTGCTAAGCCAAAAATTTGATCGAAAATATGCCACAAATTTTAAATAAAATCAAACAAAAAACTCAACTATATAAATGATTAATGCCTAATATCCTATCCACAATTGTGAAATAATGTGAGTAAGTTTAAATATTAATAAACTATATGAAAAAATAGATTAAAAGTGAAAATGTATATTAGGGGAATTGTGTACAGTTCATTTTCATTGCAAAAGTTGTATTATTTCATTTAAAGTTTCACAACTATGGATTTTTATTTTATTGATAGAATATTAAAATTATAAAGAAAAGGTTATATTTTATAGCTCTAAACCTTTAAAGTTTTGCTGTTTTTTTGTTTCATCATCATCATTATCATCTTCAAAAAGAACTTGTCAACATTTCACATATTATTGCTGAGTATAAATTCAACATGGATTATTATTTTTTCAAAATCTACGTATCATTTAAGTAACATTTTTTTAAATAAAAATGTATAAAAATACGTGAGATTTCAAAATTTATTTCAATAAAATAAGTAGATATGCCGGCCACCAATCAGTAAATAAAATCAAAACATATTCGATTATTTCTTAAAGTACAATTAATTGCTATGTTTTGAATTTGTTTCATAACCATCGATAAGCATTTTTCTTTATTAGTATCAAAATTGATTTTGTTGTACACAAATCGGTTACATATTTCACATAATTACTACACGGATTTTGCTCACCACCCACCTGCCATTCTAGGTCTTTAAAACTGACGTAGAGTGTTTGTATTTCGCAGCTTCGCGTCGTCCAGTGGGCTGTGTCTGAAAGAATAAAGATTTTAGTAAAGTTTTCACTGTTATTGTTATATAAAAAAATGCGTAACAAAACTAACTAGGAATTAAGCATTATAATATACCTAATAATAATACAACAGTTACCAATTTGTTAGTAATTCTAAAAAATAAATCATTTATAATAAAAGGTGTACAAAGTTCGTACAATTATTGCAAGAAAGTTATTTATTACAGATACAAAACTGGCTATTCCCAATTTTTTAAAGTCAGGGATCCTCCATAAATTATGCCACACTAATTTCATGATTTTTGGAACGCCCCGTTCTTGTCATAGGTTTGGTCACTTTTGTATGACCTTCCCTTGAATGACATGACATGTTTTTTTAATTACAAATTTAGAATTCATTAAATTAAAACAGCACTTCCAAAATTTCTATTTAAAATAATTTTCATAAAGTCAACATTAAATAAAACATTTTAGTAGATTTATAAAATGTCTTTTTTTAAAACCTCAAAGGCGATATTGGCCTTCGATGTATGTCAAAGACGGCGGATACGTGACACCATAACTTTACTATTAGTTTTTATTAGAGTTTGGATACATAGCTTAAATAAGAACCATGCGGTAAAAAACTCCCCGGATTAGCTCGATAGAAATACTTATATTTTATGATCCACAGCTAATAAAAATTGCAATAAAAACTTTTATAACCTTCTCTTATCGCAGTCTATCTCAACGTACTCTAGCGGCAGGTTGCATTCAAAGAAAAAAGTAAATGGTGAAAGGATACTGTAAGATTTGACAGAATATTTCTATATTATCCGTCAACTTTTACCTTTTATTTCACAACTACCTTGCAACTTACAATTACTTACTTGTGAATGTTCAATCATGTGACGTAATTTTTTCATAAAACTAAACTCTCAAAATTTCTTCATAAATGTCTGTGAACGATAGACCACCTAATTATATTATCTGTTTTAAAGTGTGGCGAGTTTTATGAAGCCGATTCGAAAACTAGATTTTACCTTAATATACAAAGATATACATTTTTTAATTACAGTAGAACAATATAACAAGTTTGTACAATAATTATTAGTCATAGCTTTTGAATATTTACAAATACAAGGTCAATAGCAGGAAGGATTGATGTCAATTTTCTGATATCCTTCCCTGAGTCAAAAACCATGGCCTATTTCTGTCTGCAGAGATAAATTGATTGTTAATGATTTTCCGTTTTCATATTTCTCTTGATCCTTGCGTTGCGTTTATTGCTGACTATCACATATTCTAACATCATTGTATTGTTTTTTTTTTTGGCAGGTTTCTTGAGTCGACTAAACAAATCTATCCGACATGCTGAGATCAAATAGACACTTTTAATTTTAATCATGTAGCAGAACATAAATCCAATATAACCAAACAAAGTCTGTAAGCATGCAGCACACCGGAAACAATCCAGAACTCATGTGCAAGTGAGTGTCAAGAAAAAGATAATAATGAAATGTCAACAATAAATGCCACTTCTGAAAACTAAAATAAGTTAGAAATCAAAAGACATTTGACAGTTGATTACACCTCCTGTTACCATTTTAGTTCTTTTTTATTCAAGGACTATAAGTTAACGATTATAGCATAGGTCTGTGGCATGACGCTTAACAATTATTAAAAACATATATTTTAAATTCTAGATGCTTTTAGCTTTAAAGGAAAGTCTAAAAACATTTTACAAATTGTTCTCTTAAAATTGTTCTTATGTTAAAATACTCTTGAAACGGAATTAGTTTGAAAAATTTGGCAATAGCCAATTTCCTCATCAATAAGGACACTCCCCTACTGCGACAAACACTGTCCAAACACTAGTGGCACGTGGAGTAATAAAACATGAGAACTGAAAAATGAATAATGTGCACTTCCTTGCATTTGCAAGCCTTATGACGGGTATAATGATACCGCTTCCTTATCCAATCATTTTTATGCATAAAACAAAAGAATGCATGTAATGATTGAAAGGCAGTTACGATCATCATCGTTGTGATCATGAACCATATTCATCTATGTCATGAACCTAGGTAGGCAAACAACAGCTAAATCTTATATACAGTTCAACTACCACTCGTTACATATACAACATTATAATAACTTATCCAATAAAGGTATTCTATCGGAAGTCTTCATTGAGTGATATTTGAGCACATTAGATATCCAAGTATTGGACAACGAAATTAACTATCGGATAACCAAAGTCGGCATTTAAAGGCGGTTGTTATCACTCTGCCACGATTTTTGTGTAATAAAGCTAAATAAAATATATAACAACAGTATGGAAATCGTAACTGCAAATTTCTGCCTTAAGACACTCCTTATAATCTATTATTTTACGATAAATCTACCCGCCGTTTAAATATATTTCAAAACGTTATCGTAAAAGGTTGCTAAAAGTTTTAAATCGATCAACAATTCTTTTTCAAAAGACAAACGAGAGGTCGGTAAGCCATTGTTGTTCCTGCGTATTGCGTAAATAGGTACGTTGGCGTTTTAAACATGAAAATAATCATTCGACAGAGGCGCCGAATTCAACTTGGTCAGTCACAAAACTTGGGGAAAAATTATTTGCAAATTACTTTTGCAAACAAACGTTCTATCATTTTACATACATTGTGCTTATGGAATTAAGACGATTTTTGAATATGCATTTAAATCCGTTTCTCAAAGGACCTAAATCAAAATATGTTCACTGTAAACATTTACAAAATCATTAACGGACAATTAGGGAAAATGGTACTGAATGTACGTATACTTTCATATGATAGCATTTCAAAAATCCTTAAATGTTATAAATTTATGTAGCGGTCTCGGAACTCGTTAACAACATTGTCTATTATTTCAATAAATACACGCATGTAGTGACCTTTGATGTCGTCTACATTTCGTTTCTTTTTAGGCTGGTCACAAGTGGTCACAATATTATTATTGATTCCAAAAATGTTAATATGAAATTTTGTAATATATCAAATCCTTTAATCTTCTACGCACAGTAAGCTATATCAGAAGTTTTTTTTTAAATAATGTTTCCTAGTGAATATCTTATGTTTACGAAAATATTATCAAAAAAATTTAACAAAAAGTTAAAATCAAAATTCTTTCAAACTATGCAAGAATGACGTGGCTAGAGTCAATGTATTACCATATGTCAACGTTCTTAGTTATTCCCTCGAAAAAAACCAATAAAGTTTAAATTTCTTTAGAAATTATATTTACAACATGCTAATTGTAACCAACGTGTTTCGGCGATACGCAGTATTTTAATGAAATCTAATCTAATCTTTCGGTATTATCGGGGAAAAATTTCGACATCATTTTATTTGAAAAAATCAAATGTAAAATATGAACAGAACACCAAACAAAAAGGGCTAATGGACGACATTCTTTAATTTTAGCTTGAACACCGTTTTGTTCGGAATAAGTGATATCCACGTATTTTATAAATCAGTCAACTACTTTGGAATCTACAAAATATCGTAGTAGAATTACGAACTGATATTGACATCCGACGTTTCATGAATAATCGGCATAAAATCATTATTTTTGATTTTTTTTTTAATTTTGCTCTGGGTCAGAGGCAAAACTAAAACTAAAAGCCTGAGTGGAAGTTTGTGAACGAATTTCCAAAATGATAGATAACAAATCTACCATTTCTAAATACTTTCCTCAATTCAACGAAAAGATAGTTTCATCACGTGCTCGAAAACTTAATTCTTGTTTACCAAAAAAAAACATAACTATATCAATTTAACTTTTAAAAACGTTACGATTTCTATCTACTTTTGAACGGTATTTCTGAATGCTTAATTCATACTGGCTGTTTAAACTTATTCCAATACCAGTATTACCAAAAGTATGTAATTTTAAGCACAATTAGGTATTTTTCTGACTAGTCGTGTTTTTTTTACAGCAATAGTCAGATTATGCAAATCTACGTACCCGTGATTATTCCAAATAGATTAGTTGTGAAAAAAACACAAAACTGTATAATAAAACTGATCAAATGCGCTTTCTTTGCTGTTTAACGTTAATAAGGAATCATATTCATCACAAATTACTCAGCTGTAACTGAACATTTTCACTAATTGCAAATAATAGAATAAGACATTAGACAGTTAATGTAAAATTAATGAAATTCTGATTGTTGCAATAATGATGAACGATTATTGTGTGGTGACTAATATAATGACGTATATGATATATATTAATTGTAAAACGATATTAAAAAAAAAACACAAGCGTTAAGATTACAAAAAGATTTAAGTTTGTCGGTGACTCTAAATTAGACAGCGCCTAAAATTGCGTTTATGTGCTGATAAGTTAGCTTGTATAAAAAACGCTATCTTGCAACGTGTACAACCACGCACAGTACGCTCAGGAAATCTTGATCGGGCTGAAGTTGAAGCGAGTGCGAGTTGGCACCGGTACACTTAACAAAAAAAACTATTTTCGATTTTATATTATAATTAATAAAAAAATGGCAAACGCCGGCGGCAGGAGGCGACAGCAAGCGATTACCCTGTCCCCTTATACCGCAAACTTCCCGCTGAGATCCAGTTGTAATTATCGCGACATAACTCGCGGCTGATTCAGGCGTACTGTAAGAGAAACGTAAATCTAGTCAGACGCGGTTTTGCCTACTGACTGTAGAGACACCACTGCGTATGGTTAATCCTAAAAATGATTAAACATACCCATAGAGGGCGTTATTAATGTATTCATAAACTTGATTTTTTTTATATATAAAATTGATTTTCATGTAATAACTAGAATATTTGCACAATTCTTCTACTTGTTAAAGGGTTTCAGGATAGGCTATGCCTGTTAATCAGTACCGAGTAAAAGCAACTGTTGAAAGCAGTATAATTAGGACTCGTCAAACATCAATAAAACAACTATAGTAAAATAAAAATACAAACAAATTAACTAAACTTTTCAATTAATTAATTACAATTCAATGTAGGTCCTCATAATCGTCGCTATTCTCGTAGTAATCGTTGCCCTTGACCACATTTATTATTATGCGATCTGATAAATGCTTTTTTAGAAGCCTTCGTCTTGTAGATTTCTGCGTGACGTACACATTTTGCCTAATCTTCTGCGGTCTCATTCGCTGTAGCCTCGTACATCATTCTTTGGACATCAGTAATTGTAAAAATCGTATTTTGAGTAAATACTTCTTCTACTACTTGAACTCACATATAACATATTAACTCATTCTTCTTTAATTTCACACAAAAGGATGTTATCAATTATACAACTAGCTTGTTGATGAACTTTATTATCAATGTTGAATGTTATTTTTTAAGAACGCGTCCTTACTGAATATGAGTGCAAATACAAATTACGCATTTATTACATCCTTACGTCCGCCAAAATATGCGTCTCGCGATAATTTATCGATGACTCATTCGAGGATGCGTACACGCAATCCTAACGACTGCCGTCACCGGAGTGATTTATGACTACGCCTGCCACGAGCGTTTGGACAGAGTATAATATGAGATTTGTTCCTATGGTTAATAGTTAGCATATGCGTTATAACACGAGCTAAACAAGCAATCTAATAAACGGTATACTATTTCAACCATGGGGTTTTAGTGTAATAACAGTTTATGAAGCAATATACTAATTAAGATCATAATCTTGTACCAGTGAGAGGATTTCGAACGTAGTTATCGGAATAGCCTTGGGTGCGTCTGTAGCGAGCCTCGCGTTTGCGACGTGCGCCCGCGTCTGCGTCGGCGCCGAGCCTCGGTCCCCCCTTGAAGTATGCCACCAAAAACGGTTGTTTCTCGTCCGACCCGCTTACACCGTATTTCACTTCTTCCAAGCCTATGTCTTCAGGTTTCATGTCTCGCTCTAAAATTGATTAAGTTTATGTGCATATAAAAAATAGCAGCAATAAGAAACTCAATACATCAAAAATAATTTTATTATATGACTTACAAAAAGTGGTTACAGTCAGAACGCTCATTTTTAAGTTACCATTTAATTCTATATATATAGAATGATTGATGCAATATACCTTCTATGTAATATTTGAATTTGAATTTTTTCAACTTTTATAATGGTCTCTCAATAGTCGATTTTATAGACCTCGACGCATGTCGGCGGTCTCTCGTGGGCTACCTTCGCCACCGTGATCCCTTAAGGAACACCCATAGTGCATTCATCTGCCTAGAATCTAGAGCATCCCCATGCTGGTTATAGCAGCGTTCGATAAAGCTGTTAAAGCCTGACTCATAACAAAAAAGTACATTGATGCATCACATAAAAAAAACTCCTGCATCTGTAAATAGTTTTTCGCCTTTGATTTCCAACGACACGGACCATTTTATAAAAGAAGGCCGAAAGCCAATGGTTTATACTGACTTTATCATTGGATTTGTAACAATGCGATTGTCATAGTTTTGATATCTTCCCTATTTTCAAACTCGTAACCAGCGTAATAGACGCATTTTATTGATTTTATACGATGTATTTATCTAAAACCCTCTGCATAAATTGAAATTGTACTTAATACAAAATCATTCAGCTATATAGTCATGTAAATTGAATATTTCCGTAATTGACCTTAGTATTGGTAGCTTAACCAGGGTTATACACATGCAAAAGAAATTACCTGGCTGGGAGTGTGGTGTGACAGTAATGAAAAAACCACGGTTGTCAGCAGGCGATCCCAACCAGGCGGCTAGAGCGCCAGTCACGTTCAACTCGAGCCAACCCTCCGCCGCAGCGCTGGTGTTCACTGCCGCCACCCGTTCCAACTGCAAACTTCTGTAATGAATGAAAGATTACACGTTTAAAAGTTAAAAGAACAACGCTACACGAAGATCAGATTAGGTATATGTATATAACTATATAAACGGCTGCCTGGAATATATCCAAACCGCTCAAGGAGCGGGAGGAGTTTTGGACTGATGTAAGAGAAATACTAGCAAAATGTGACAAAAAGGAAAGGATCACCATGCTGGGTGACCTTAATGGCTGAGTGGATGTATAGATGGATAGCTGGATGGATATGAAAAAGTCATAGGTAAATTTGGAAGTGAATGAGAATGGTGATCGCCTTCTACTATGCCAATAATTTAACTTGTGTGTGAGATACGCTGTGTTTGACCACAGAAGAACACACTCATATACTTGGCGGAGAGGAGAAGACAAAAACATGATAGACTTTACAATTGTGGATGATAAGTTGAAAAGTAAAGTTGTGGGTACAAGTGTACCGCAGTGTCAACGTTAGCGTAGGCCACTTCTTAGTGGTCTGCTGAATTAAACGCCATGTCGCCAACGTTGGCGACACAATGCGAAAATGGTCACTACAGGGCTAAACGAATAAAAATTGGTAAGCTTCAGCATCCACATGTAGAAAATGAGTATGTAGAGATTGAAAGATAGCTTGGGTGAAATCCGACAGTACGAACGTGTAGAACTTGACAAATTGTGGAAGGTAATGAAATCTGTTTTACTAGACGAAGCAAAAAAAGGTGTGTGAAGTGAATAACATAATAAAGGTCAGTTCAAACGATTATGGATATTAACTAAATGAAAAACGTCATGCAATAAATCGATGAAAACTATTCCAAAGTATTTTTGCATGTGAGGACACAGTTGCAGATGACAATGTTATTGCAACTAAACAACAATCTTAGGACACATACACACAACACCATCTGATCCCCAACTAAGCAATGAGGCTTGTACTTACCAGATAGACTAATGATGAGGGTACCAGATAGTTGATATAATACATATATACTTTCTCTGTAAATATATACATACATTACATAGAAACATCCAGACTCAATACATACATTAATTTTAAATACAATAAATAAATCTTTTTCTCGTGCGGGAATCGAACCCACGCGCCAGCGCAGCAAGTATGGTTCACTAGAAACTGCGCCAGTCAGGCAACCTATGTATACGAATCAAGCAGCATAAATATACAAACGACGTTGAAAATGAATATTAAATTAGCATGGATAAAATTATGAAAGCCCTAAAATATGTAAAGGTTGCCAGATATGACAAGAGTCTCGTGAGAGATGCTGAGGGGCGGCTGTAGTATGAGAAACCTGCTATACCAGCTTTTTAATAAATGCTGGAAAAGCCGTGGTACCTAACAACTGGTACAAAGCTGTCATTATATCCCTTTACAAAAGAAAAAGCTCACGGAATGTTTGGACAATTTAAGTCCCATAAATTTCCTCAGCGTCGTTGGCAAACTGTATGCGAAAATCGTTATTGAAAGAGTCGTGAATGAGACTGAAGTAAAATCTGGAATATACAAGCATGATGGAGAAAAAGCATGGGGTGTACGGATAAGTTTTTTCTTTGTGAGACATTACGAAAAATTTTTGACCAAGAACCAAAAGGTTTTCTGTATTTTTGAAAACCTGGAAAAAGCTTATAATAGAGTGATAAAATAATTTACATAAAAAAAAATAAAGACCGCCTTTAAGAATCTATATAAATATCTTTTTAAACACACTTCAAAAACAATTAATTAGTTGTTCTTGGAATCGATTCCAGCTAAAGATTTTTCTCCTTTCTTTGAAGTCGGTTAAAAACGAACGCTCTATGGAGAACCTTATCCATGGATGGTGTGAGTAGTAGCAGACTGAAGCGGGCACTGCGATCTCTACACAAAGGCGCCTGTGCCTGCGTCAAAATAAATGGGGCATACACTGACTGATTTGACATCCGCAGGGGTGTCAGACAGGGATATGTAGCTTCACCGTGGCTATTTAATTTATTCATGGATAGCTATCTGTATGATTTGAAAGAGTGTGAGCGTGGACTAAGAATAGATATGCAGTTTGTCAAACGCCTCCCGTACGCCGACGACCAATCCTCGCGCCGTCAGCGTGCCGGCTGCAGGAGATGGTAAATAAAATGAATGAATTCTGTTAAGAAGATAAATATGAAAGTAAATGTGAGACATACAGCTGGTTGGAGAGTTGAACAAGTTTAAGTAATCTATTTACAAATGACAATAGAAATGATAGAGATATCGAAAGGATAGTGAATGTGAGCAATAAAGTGAACGGAGTCTTGCTAGCTATTGTGAATAGTAAAAGTGTCTTACGTCGAGCGCGTTTAGCTACTCACTTTGAGGTCCTGATCTCTCATGGTAATGAAAGTTGGGTATGACAGAAAAAAAAAAAAGTCGAAACTTGTAGTCTCTGTCTACCCTTCTGGGACATAGACGTGAGTTTATAATAATAATAATATAAAGTATATAATTTTTATTTCTTTATTTTTCTTAATAACCAATTTCATAATTAGAAACTGAATATCATATCAAAAATGTTTTTGAATACATTATAATATATATCTATTATCCTCACAAATTGTCTTATCTTACAATTGTTTTTTTTTTTCATTTATATCACAATGGTGTGTATATTTGTGTTTGTCATTTTTATAATTAATATGAAAATATAAGCTTTTACTTTATGCTTTACACAATATTTGAATCACAAACAATTTCATCTTTAATAAGCGTTATTTTAAACATGTCATCGATATTGTCATACAGATAAACTGCGCATCGAAAATAAGGACATCTATAAGACGTTTCATTGTTTCAGAATAAATACAATAGTGCTTGCATTTTTCACTGATCACTGGCGCTGTATTCACATTTTGTAATGTCAGAAATATGAGATCAGTATTTATAATCTCCTGTTGTAACTGGTATCCACATTATAAAACGTACATCTCACTGAAAATATTATAGAAGTGTCTATTTTGTTCAACAATGCGCCGATAACGAGTTATCTCCGACAGTGTATACAGGTCGGACAATTTGCGGCTTCGATAATATAAATATTTTTAACGAATAATTACATGTTGTAGAATTAATTTGATAAACAAATTCTATAAATATTTTTCGCCTGTTATGGACCGAGCGTTCCAATATTTTATTTTATATCACCATATATCGGCGGAGCGCCGTACCAAATATTTTAGTCTGTATATTCAAATTTACACATCCGTCATGTCCAATGAAGCTACAGCTATCCGATAAAGCTGGTGCATGGGACGTGTACAGGCTTGTTGGAGCAAATACTGTCGTGGTGCACTTTCCTGTACTTGGACGAGGGGATAAAAATATAACTTACCCTACGCTGTCGACGCTGAGCACGCGGTGCGCGGCGACAGTGTAGAGCTCGTTGGGGGGGCTGGACAGCACGCGCGTGCGGACGGGCGCCTGGTGCAGCCGCAGCTCGGCCGTCAGCAGCGACGCGGCGTCAGGAGCGCCACTCGCCTCGAACCATAAGTGCTGACCGTGACCGTGCCGAAGCGCACCCAAGTGGTGTCCTTCACACGTTAAAACATTTAGTAATACTGCTAAGAAAGATATATTAGCACCCTGTGTGAAATCTTCACAACAGTGCGATTTATTAGGCATATTAACAATAAAAAAGTATTAGATCCGTAATTTTACACAGCACGATACTTATACGCGTACTTTTTTAAAGCCGTTATAAAATTCTAGAACCTCTGTTAAAAATTTGCTTAACTGTATATTCAATTCGATTTTAAATTTCGGTCGTAAATTGTCAAATGCCAATGCACTTTAGAAAATGTAGCACATATCAAAACTCAATTGATTTATTTAATTTTAGAAAGCACGAATGAAAATTTTGAGAGAGTTGTTCATTCAATGTGATGATCATTAGAAAAATTACTGTCTTATATGATACACGAGTGAAAAAAGTAATTAACTAAATATTGAAATGCATCACGTCAGAATATGTGCGTCTAACCCAATTTTGCATTAGTAAAATAAGGAGACAAACTCCTTTACTTTTCGCTCCCAACTTAACTTCCTTTACCATCCTTTTAACTATTTACCTATATGATACAATTATTCAATTGCATGGTAGAAATCTAAGGAAACGCTACGCGTCATGATATATAAAAGTTATATGACAACTGGCCAGCAGGCCTAATATGATGCCCTAGACGATCGAGTCTCTCTACAAAGCTATCCTTTTCGCGCTAACGTAACGAATGAAAGGGAAAGTCCTATAGAGAGACCTTGTCCAGGGCGTCATGCTAGGCCTACATGTGTAAGAGAAAGTTGTACGACTATGCTTATTACCTTTCTATTTATTTGTGTAGTTATAAAATGATATCACGGAATGGTTTTCAAGGAATTTTAGCTGAACGTATATTATATATGATAAATAACTCTGAATAAGGTTTAAAGATATAACAATACATTATACACCATAGTTTCGATATAATATAAAAAGGAGAGAGAAAATTTGTATCAAAAATTAATAGCATAAAAAGTTAATTTCCCAAAAATCCTTTTTGGTTAATACTATCTGAACTATTAGATATGTGTAGGTTATCTTTGAAATGTAATGTAAATATTAAGATTTATAAAGAAATATTATCTATGAATTCTATGATAATGAGGTTTATAAATTTATTCTTTATTTAACCACAGTCGATATCAAGACAGTCTTAAAATTCTAAATTTATTAAAAATATTAGGGTTTATTTTTAACCACATATATGAAAGGTTTAATAAACTGAAAATGAAAAATTGCTTATGTATACTATAAGTTTTCTCAACGGCTTTAATTAGATACATAACATCAGAAATAAATAATTATTCCTTAATTTTTAAGTTCATTTTAATTCTCTTTTTTTGCATTATTATGCAGTATTTATAGACCAGGCTATTAGTTTTGCCAGCTGACATTAACTTTTACTCATCTAAATTCAAGCAAAAACCACCAAAGTAAACGAATTAATTTTAAAAATATGGAGGCAATAAACTGAAAACTCATGTTTGTTTGGTCACACACATCACATATTAATTTATTTTAATGAATACGTGTCCAACGACTGGAGCATAGGCGCAAACATTATGTCATAGACATTATAGATAGAAAGTAAAGTTATAACGTATAATTTGCGTTCGGCAGTCTACTTCGCGCTGTACTATTGATTGATATATAGCATATTATATTATTATTGTGATCTGTAACGAACTGTGTATCGTACTGCGCAACTGTTTTGAAATACAAATCATGTATCTCGTACAGCGAGCGAGAGTTTGTTCACGTTCCAGACGACCGAAGCAACGAACAAGTATAAGGCCGAACAGTACATCGTAGATTGTGCAGTAAAACAGACGAATCTTTACCGCTCTGAATTGCCTGCGAATGATGCGATGCGCATCCCCGACCCCCTTCTCCCCCGCTTTCATATTTTGAGCCGATACGACACTTTCTGTGATTAATTTCACAGCGGCAAAGATTTGTGCGTTGTGCTGTACGTACTTCACTGAGAAAAAATGGGCGCTTTAAGCTCACATGAAAATAGTACATGTAACGCTATACCTAATTTACGTATTGCCAGCTGTAAAACATTCGCAAACGGTCTATCTCGAGAATAGAGAGGTTTACTTAAAGAGTAAACTTTCTTCTTAAGCTTTCCCTCTTTTCCGATAAAAAATAAAATGGCGTAGTGACTTTTTTAATCAAATGCTCATCCATAAACGGATGATCGTTACAAAAAATTCTAGATTTATAGTTATGTTAGTATTCAGACATAGAAAAAAAAGTAATTAGAGACTAATGCGACTTTAAGCATAATCACAAAATAACAGTAATAAAATTCCATGCACAATGCAGTTATAACGGGCCCGGCGTGACTCGCTTTATTCTCGTATCCGTTCCGACTTCCGTTGAAAAGTCTAAAAAAAAAAAACTGAAGCGATATGAAAATCTGAACGCGCAGAGCGCAAATTGTATTTGACTAGCTCTTTCAAGGGTCTCGAATTGACCTAGCATGAATTCTCACCTTTGTACTACGATTTCACCAGCATAATTATTTACCAATAATACCTACTAAAGCAAACGCGGGCCAGACGACGAGAAAGGTAAACAAAATATATTATACAGTATACGAGTATTCTGTTTTAGCCTCAGCGTTTCCCGGTAAGTTATTTTAGATTCGACGAATGCAAAGTGCGAGTAAACAATGTGCGGTGTGTATCACGCGCTATGGGGAACGTACTTGAAGTCTAACGCTTCAATACAATCGCGAAACGAGTTGGTGGTAGCAGTTTCGTATTCTTTTAATGGCTTCATTAGACTGTAGGCGCTAATTAAGGCGGTATTTTTATAAGATTTTCCTGCGATTGGTTGATAATCTTCTATCTAAATTGTAATAAAGTTTAATAGCGTGTAAAGTATTAACAATCAGTTAAGTACTCTCTATTATTATTTACCAGTAGGTAGGTGCTAGGTAGGTCTTAAATAGTTAAAGACCTATCTAGAAAAATAATGACTATTTGTTCTAACGTAGCTGCGTTAAAAGTGAACCGACTTTTGAACTAATGTTACATTTTTAAATGACTATCATATTTGAATTTGAATTTAACCGAATCAAGAATATAAATAACTATATACTAACTATTTATTTATTCTAAGTATTTAGTATACAACATTTTAATTATGATAAATTCTTAATACATAGATATTTACTTACATAGAATTTCAATACAAAATCTGAAGACTGCTACCAAACTAACATTAGGCTGGTTCATAATTTTTTTGGTATTCAAATTGGTTGATTATTTAAAACCTAATAACAGGAGCTTCTGAAGCTTTTGAATAACCAAAACCTTGTCAAAATCGCACATACTTGTATACAACATTCTGTTTTAAAAATTCAGAAAACATAAAAAAAACTGACCAAGAATGAGTCGGACTCGCACGCGAAAGGGTTCCGTACTACCGTTCAATATTCGACACAAAATGGTTTTGTAAAAAACTAGAGAGATACTATAGCAGTATGTGATTATTCGTAAGGACGTATAAAGTAATTATCCATATACATCTGTCAATACCTTTGTGACAAGATACGGGTATTGATATCGATATCGATATCACGAACAAGACCGGGACCAGAATCGAAATTGGGACCGAGTTTGTGATTGACAGCAAAATCGTTCAATATAAGGCACACATTCTATGTCCGAGGGCGGAAAACTAGTACATATTTAATAACGCTGTAGAGAGTCGAAAGTCTGCACACTAAAGGTATTTAAAAAAAATTGATCGGGGTCCCTTAAAATTGATAACAGAACATCGTTTGAGTAGCTTCTAGAATTTTTGTCTGCTTTTTTGTACGCGTATGATGTGAAAACTGCTGCATGAATTTGAAAATGGACTTGGCTAATGCGTTAGAGCCTTCCGTCCAGGTTTAGACGATCGAAATTATTGATTTTATAATTAATAAGAAGAGGATGAACATTGTATGGGAACTTCTTGAATCCACGATTTAAAAGCTTGAAAATGGTTATCCATTTTCAAGCTTTGTTTCGGTTTAATATATGCTTATGCATATATTAAACCGAAAATTATTAACGTTTAAAAAAAAAATCTGTGAGGGTGAAAGTGGTTGCAAAAAAGGGATACGCGAACCTATTTTTGGGCGCATGATCGTCTCTCGAGAAAAGATGGAAAAAATTCATTGGCTATCCACACGTGCGGGGACGCAGGCAAAAGCTAAAGTTATCGATATAATTAAAATGAAGCACAACGTTGTTTAAATACAATGCAATAAATAACCATTGATATAAATTGGAAAACAAGGAATAAATATATTGCTCAATAAAAGTTAAGTTATTATGAAATATCAGAAATACGTAAGTGGCAGGGCGCACTGGACGCACAGGAGCCGCTCTCGACCTTCGCAGAACAATACTCGATCATCAATATCGCAACGCAGTTAAACTGTGAACGACTCAAATCTCCACTTAAACCCTTTCACGACAAGACAGCCGAAATAAGAAAGAATGAATGCATAGTGACATCGATTTGCACTAGGCGTGTGCGTGTATATTTTTTAACTTCGATAACACGACTTAACTTATTTAAAATATAATGCTGCAATAACGGCGTCTCTTCACACGTAAACTCACGAACGTCTAATAGCATCGAATTAGCACTGTTTGTACACGTTGACTGTCGACAACAAAACGTACATCGTTTTAATTATGACCTAACACTGCAAAAATTAAATTTGACATGAGAACCGCTTTTGTTAGATAAGCTTAAGACAAACGTTGAAATTGGATAGCGGCAACCATTTACCGGTAATGTTATAAATGTACTTGAACTATTGCAAATAAGATGTAATAAATATACTTCAACTACTGCAAATAAGATTATTTCAAATTTAAATATAAATATGTACTACATTGTCAAAAGCATTCAACTGTACTATCACTAAGAGTAAGGTAGGTAAGTAATCTATTGTTGTAAGTTTCTTTTTTTCTAAAGGAGCGATTAGAAATTTGATATTTCAATTTCTTGGTTTGAAAGAATGTAAAATGCATATTCAAAATCCAACTGAAATATCGAAAGCACTGTATGTATAATAATATGTACAGTATTTTTTTGAAGAATCAGTATCAATCGTGTAGCTATGCAATAACGATAGCAATGCCATCTGTCTAAAAAAACTCTCAAAAGTTATTGAGTTTTGCGAATATTGCATAAAAAGTAGGTGCACTTAGCGTTACGAACATACCGTTAACACAAATTTCAAAAGTTTCGAGTTATGCCACTATTGCAGTCAGTGATCTATACATAAAATAAACCTTCCATAATTCTGCATTCATTAAAATTTAAATGACAACATTCAAAGTATTATCTAATATTATTAGAACTCATTAGAACGAATCATTATCAATATTAATATAATGATTTATTACATTAATTAAAATATAATAATTAAGGTCCTCGTTTCCGATCAAATTTAAAATTACATAAGCACACGAAACAAGATTGAAATCTAGAGCGTTATTTGAAATTACAATAGAGTGGGATCAAAATATTAAAAGATAAAGGAATTAGTATTCATGTGGGCGAAACCGAGATAGACTACCTACCTGTTATATTTCGTGAAATCGTGGTGAATTGCCTACCGAAGGAGAACAAAATGATTGGATGCTTATATACAAATTTATTATTGTTGTTATTGTTTACGTGTATGTTACGAATGTGGGATAAGATAGATAAAATAAATTTGAGATATATTCTAAATTATTGCACATTTTATGACCGTACGAACTACAGTAGCACCGTGAGGAATGCGAGTGATCCGAGACCCGTAACTTGAGCCGATACCGAACGAGCCATTCGCATGCAAACGAGTGCCTACAAGTAAATACACCTGGCAGGTGTTCGTCACCTACAAAAAACGTAATACATTAATAATCCTTTCGGCCGGAACGCACACGAGAAACGCTCTTCCACTCTCCAAATAATAGATTTTTCCTAGAGTTACATTCACGAATCATCGTGATAAGAAGGCCTGGATGGCGTCCTACCTGGCCGAGGCCCGCGCCGGGAGCAGGTACGCCCGCGGGACCCTCGTGAGTCAGCGCCGCATAACTCCGCCGGCCCCAGCGAACGTGTGAAGAGCGTACCGGCCTCGTCTAGGTGACCTTTCGATTTCGACGTATTCGCTTTCATACACCGCTTGGACTAGTATAGCCCTAGCTCTTAAAAACATGACCGTTACCGACTCATTGTTTCCTGGAATTTAATCGGTCCATGGAACAATGAGAATAATACGCGCCCGCCATTCTGATAAATGCAACATAAACAAACATATATATATACACGCATACATACAGTATAGTAATAAATATAGCACAATAATTAGTTACGAAATTAATCTATCATTATTGTTAACATTTATAAGTTTATTGTTTAGATAATGTACACAAGTTTTAGACAATAAGTTTAAATATTGAATGGATATCGATGCTCTATCGATAGCAATATCATTGTTTGCAACGAAAAAATGAAATAAATATTTACGGTTGATAAGAAGTGCCGTGATTACATTTTTTTAAACTTACGCTTCGTCTGAAAGGTCATGATGAGATCGCTCTCATCGATGGCCTGCTGCTCGTCCCCGCCGAGTGCCAGCTCGGAGCTGCGCGTGGGCCGCGCCTGCTCGTGCTCCTCGGCGAGCTGCTTGTAGACGTCGAGTAAAAAGCTGGGCGCCGAGCGGTCGAGCGCGCGCGCCCGCGCCCTCCGCGGCCGCGCACCCAGCCCCAGCAGCTCCAGGATCTCGTGTTCGACGACTAGCCGCTCGTTGCGAGTCATCGCGTGGTGGATCACTGTCTGGTCCACGCCGTTATCTATGTACAGGCCCGATAGCAAGGCCTGCGCCGCGCCCACCAGCACCGCCAGCACACACCAGCGCAGTGCACATCGCACCGCACCGACGCTGACCACCGCCGTTCCCTCCATCCCGCACACGACTGACCGGTAGCCGGCTGCCGGCGGGCGCGGGCGACGGGCCGCGGACAGAACCTGCCCGCTCAAGGTGGGCTGCGCCCGCCCCGCCCCGCAGCGTACCTCATCTTATACACTTTCAACAAACATTCGACGTCACATATCCAGCCGCACAAGCATGCACCGCAATACAATCCTACATATTTTGAACAAAAATCTAATTTCAGTTTATCAATTTTAATGAATAGTAACTAAAATATTAAATATAAAACAATACGCAACTTTTACTCCAATCGTAGTTTATTCACTTAATTATTATAACAATAAAAATGTTTTATGATAGAAAGTTTTGTAAAAACGTTTTCATAAATGTAAAGTGCAATAATGCCTTATGCTCCATTGTAATAATGAATATTAATATTGAAGTCTTTCCAATGATACAAATATTAAATACTAAAAATTTTTTAAACACTTCCAAAGAGAATAAAACATAATTCATACTATAAATCAACCCAAACGTTTCTGGCAAATTTTCATTAAAAACAATCTTGTGAAAAACATAAACAATAAATATTACCTGTTGAAACAGAATTCTTTTAACATTGATCACCATCCTTTGGAGTTTTAGTTGTAGATTTACAAACTCTGAGACTAATAATAATTTGTACTTCTCGCTTATTAGTTGGCTGATCCCTCAGAGACCATCGACTGATTTCTTTCGACTTTATATTACAATTACGAAATAAATGCACATCTACACGTCGCTTGATTAATGTAATCATCGCGGCAAGCGGAGCCGGCGCCGGCCGACGCGCAATGAGATAGATTTAATTAGTACGTCGGAGCGCGTGCGCGGGGCCTGCCCACACAAACTACAGAGTCCGTCTACCCTACTCTGATAAAATAAGCAAACAGGAAAATCGTTATACCTATAGAGAGAGACATTACACGCATTTTAAATTTAAATTAAAACAATTTTATACTCTACTTAAAAAAATACATTATAATGTTAAGCGCTCCTTAATTATTTTAGCTTGCGTAGCTATTGTGAAAAAATTGTGTACATTTGAAAGAAATATTTTTCCCAAAACATAAAAGAAAACATACAAAATGTGTTTTCCGCATGACTCTTGTTAGTTCTCTAATATATACGTGTTTTTAAGGTTCCGTATCTCCAAACGAAAGAAACGGGAACCCTTATAAGATCACTCGTGTGTCATTTGGTACATATACATATCTGTACTATCTGTAAAACAAACGCAGACGTATAAAGTAAATAAATAAATTTTAAATAGGAGAGTAATATTTGGAGAGTAAATTAGAAATACAAATTACAAAATAAAAAATATACTAGACAATAAATAAGAAAAAAAAAGTTTTGCGAACTGTGTACCATGAGAAATAACTTTGAGGTGAATACGTCTTTAAATTTGCTTTCGTAGTGGGAGCCAATTCAGAAAACTGATAACAAAATCGGGGGGATACAATTTGATGCTGCAGCTACATGTCTATCATCTACATCCAAACTTTAATTACACCCCTCGACAACTAAAGGATCAAAGAACATCATTACTTTTAGTGACGATTGTGAAGCATTGCGCGCAGCGGAGGGGGAATAGCCGATATTTTGAGATCGTTTCGCTGCGTCACCAATTATTTTAAGTATATATTTTGATGCGGAGAAACTACGAGTTTTGTTTGAGTTTCAATCGTCAGCTCCTGTCAAAATCTATCGATTGCGTATATAAAATATTAGAGTATAAAATACTGCGTATATAAAATACATCTATACTACAATATTATAAATGAGAAAGTTTGAAGTATGGATGGATGTACGCAACGGATGGACGCAAAAACTACTGAATAGATTTTGATGACACTGTACAATAATATATAGCTTACACATCAGAATAACAAATAGGCTATAATTTATAAAGATATAGTGTGAATTATCCAAAATATAACGATAAGTGTCAGGTAAGTAGGAAAAAATCTGTCATCTGCGAGCTATTCTGGCGTGCGCTGCAAAAACCGTTGGAATTATACGTATATAATGTATTATGGAAATATTTATCTTAAATAGTCCTATAAAAATCCCACGACAGCATATACAGTGGAATCTCAATAACTCGAACTTCGTTAAGTCGAAGTCCTCAGTAAGTCGCAAAAAATTGCCATTCCCTTCCGATGAACCCCTAAATACGCGGTATCTCGAATTATTTAGACTTTGTAACTCGAACAAAATGTTATTTCCCTACGAAGTATTGACAATACATATTTATCCTCTATAACTCGAATTTCAAAAAGGAGACTCCGTAAGTCGTAGTTGGTAAAATATAATGACGTCTTGCTTGGAATTCCCCGAAATAATAGCAATGAATTCCAAAATTAATGTTCGGGTTCGGGGCTTCTAATCTATTGTTTTTGTCTCGTACACGTGCAATGAATGAATACATCATGAAACTTTCTAAGTAACACAGCTGTGAACGTTATGTTTGTTCCTTGTCGACACAGTCTCTCGATCTTCTCGAAGTTCTTGTTAAGTCGAAACTCGTTAACTCGAATTTTTTTGCATTTCTCTTGACATTCGAGTTATTGAGATTCCACTGTATCTACCTTTTATGTGTAAGCCATTATCGCCAAAATAATGAACCATAAATGCAATAATAATTGATAACTTTTTTCTAACACAGAATTTGGTAATAACAAATTGATCTTTATATCAAAATAAATACTTTTATCGCATCTGGCGTTTAAAGTAGATAAACATTGTCTTTTACACTATATCATTTGGACAAATATTTGAATAGTTATGACGATAGACAAGCGAGTGCGCGATATTATGGTGCGGTCCGGCGGAAGGGTCAGACCATAAAGGTAACAGGCATACATTTGAGCACGCAATGTTTTTCCCACGGCCAGGTCTATGTAGCTTGCTCACGCGTTTCTAAAACGCAAGATCTGCATGTTTATACGGACCAAAATAAATCGTTTAACATAGTTTATAGGAGTATATTGCAGTAGCCACCTATAACTTTTGCTTTACCATCAATCATCATATACTTCCGTACCTATCGATCCTTACAAACTATGGCGTTTATAATACCTATAATACATATTAGTAAGATCATCATAAAAAAATATTTAGTTCCAATTTACATACATTACACAATATAATTGTTCGATCACTTACAACTGGAGAATAGCTGGATTTTTAAATTAAAAATGAAAATGATTTTCATTTTTAATTTGTTGGATTTGTCTCCGTCCCGAATAGCAAAATAAAAAACCAAATCAACATATAGAAATCGTATAGCTAGATAGGGCTTCTCATGAACAATCCACGAATAAAACACTACATGACCGCGGGGGAAGTAAAACAATGAAGGCATTTGGGCAGATCAACGGCGGCGCCAGTGCACCTGCGGCTGGGGCGACCGAGTCCATGCAAGTGGATGATGAAATCGCTCCTACATCAACGCTGCACTGTATAGACATTGACTATGTGCGAACGCCGATTATATTAAAGACGCATTTAGCAGCAGCTAATTCAAGTTTCACTACTACGTTTATAACGACACGAAATCCAAATAGTTTTAAAGTTATTTAAGAAAATAAACGAAAATTTAACATTCCCTTTTATCACGAAAGTACTACGAATAAAATTTCGAAAAAAATACAGAAAATTATTCTATATACATATTATAAAACCTGTAACAAACCCATAAGATCGCTTCATTTAGGTTCGTTTCAATATCCAGTGTAAACTAAGTACGTGAGTGCACATTTAATCGATTTATTTTTTCATTTTTGCTGTATCGTAAAATAAGTAATATATACAAGCGTCAAACTTAGTGTGGTAGTAGTGCAAACTTAAGGAAAATAATGAATAAAAATCGACTAAATACGAGTGCTAAGGATCCGAAAACAAATGAGTAAAAATAATTTCTTTTGAATATTTAACACAAAATAGTGTTGTAGTACGGAACCCATAGTGCGCGAGTCCAAGTCGCACGTGGGTGGGTTTTTTTTTACTTAAATACAAAATGACAAAGATTGTTCTTTCTGCTTTAAATTGATATAGCGGTAAATTGTAACTCACAGAAATTTCCCAAAATAATATAAAGAAGATTCTAGATTTTACCGATTTTTGAGAAGTAGTCTTTATATTTCTTTAAACTTTCACAAAGGGCAATAAATAAGTAATGTAAAAAGGTGAGTAAAAAATTTACTTGTGCTATCATGTATAGATATGTCTCAACCGATTTTTGTACATTTTTTAGGGTTCCAAGCACAAATGGCATAAACAGAACTTTTATAGTTTTGGCATGTCCGTCCATCCGTCCGTATGTCACAGGCATTTTTCTAAAAAAATACAAGATTTACATTGATGAAATTTACAGTGTAGGTGCCTTGTAAAAGCCGTTACTTAGTTTAGTAGTTAAATAACAAAAATAGATATTTCTTGGGGAATGAGGTACTTTATATATGTAACAGAAACAAAAAAAATGTTTTTCAGCAAACGTCGACGTATGGTAATTATTTCGTCAGTTCTTTTAAAAACACTTTCAGGTTTCTTTCTAAGCATTTTTTTGATTGATTGAATATTTTTGGAAATAATCGCTCTGAAAGTAGCATAAATCGTGTCTCCCCTCCTTTATTTTTTAAACCGTATGTCCAAAAAAAATTAAGAAAATTATGAAGATAACGCTTAAAAAATATTTAAAAAAAAAATTGTTTTGAAGATCATCGGATATACTTATTTCCGAAAAACTGCATTTCTCAACAAAATGACATGTCACGAAGATACGCTCTTTTGCTGATGCTTTTTAGTTTGCACTGTTTTAAGAGTAATAGTCGACATACCTACTTGTTTTTCAGTTATAGGTGACTAAAATGCTATAACTTATTATGTGCGGGAAAAATAAAATAAAAATATAACAACGTAGTTTTTTCGTCTGTGGTGCATTTCTTTGTAATAGCGGCTTCGGAACCCTACAGTGAGCATCGTCCGACAGGCTCTTGGCCAGTTTTTGATATTTATCATGTCTGGTTAACAATTTGATAACAGCACGATGGATCTATACAATTGTATGCGATACTAGTCTGCCGTGTTGCAAGTGAAATAATGAAAATTTACTATTCTTAATCCGTGCTTCAAGTAATCAAATGTATTTGTGTTATGCCTTCTTCTTACAAGATACTGCAGGTATTATATGATCAAATTCAGAAAAATTGATGGAATTATTTTACATAGTTAAGTCGTCTTTAAAATCAGAAATTTATCATTAGATTTTACACAATTACTTGTCGATATAAACCAATACAAATATATTTATGGCGCTTATGGATAGAGAGGACTAAAAAAATTTATTTTCCTTGTATAGAACTATGTGTAAAAAAATTTGAGGGCACAATGCCAAGACTATATGGCGGATGAATTAACACTTCCCGACCAATCTATCTCAATATTTGCCGAGTGGCTAAAGATGTGTGTGGTCTGGTGTTTTCATGGTGAAAAAGCACACCCTTTCTGTTATGCAATTCCAATTTTCCAAAATGACATCGGCTTTATCTGTAACAGATCGAGCAGAGCCAGATTCATCTTTGACATCAAAATTAGCGACATGAAAGCGCTCGACCCAATTTTGTGCTACTCGTTATCGACACTGCGTTAGGTCCATAAACGTTACAAATTTATTAACGGCTTGTGTCGCGTTTTCGCCTTTTTTTGTAATAAAACTTCGAAAATGTAAAGTTTCTACGTTAGATTTACTCATTTTGGTGGACAGAAAAACAATACAAAAATGGTGCGACGCAGTTTTTACTTCTATTTAATGGTATCAAAACTAGCCAGATACAAACAACTAAAGAGATATTACTGCAACTTTTTACTTATAAAATACGAATAACTTTTTCCCCAACCTAATATGTAAAAACGGGCTCATGAGAAATGTAGAGAGAAATATATTTTTTTATATGTGTGACAAGTCGGACACCTGAGTAGAAATAACAGAGTTGATAATATAGAACAATATAAAAATTATAAAAGGGAAAATCAAATATGAACATCATAATTTGTAATTATTCATATTTTGCACTAAGGGCGAATGTAGGTATGCTTTTACTGTCGCCTGTAAATCCCGTCTACACTGGGTGTGACCGCAATAACTAAAAAACTATTTAACTTTTAAACTTAATTTTTTTTTTCGATCTCATCACTAATCGATTGGGAAAAACCGTATTGAAAATCACAGCTTGATATAGTACAGATTGGCTGTAATTGAATTTTTTAACTGACAGTTATTTGTTTTGATCCGCCATTTCACTTAAATATCTAAAATAGAGGTTGAGATGATTTTTTTTTTATATTACCGCCATATGTTGGCAATTACAAAAATAAATTGAGCGTGAAATTGTTTATTTTTGTAATTGCTAACAGATGGTGGTAGTAATATAATACATTCTCGTTAAAAGTGGAAAAAAAATTATGCATTAAACTACACATATAATTTTGCATTATGATGTCTAAATAAATATAAAAAAATACCTATCCCTTTTTCGACTCAAGTTTACTATAAAACTATTTGAAAATAAAAAGTAAAAGGAGGATTTTTGGTGAAAAACTCATGTTATCATAAACCTCTAATTTAAATAACATACGTACGGCACGAGCGCTAAGGCATGCGCAATTTTTTTTTACGTTAGGTAAATTGTTGTAGGTCACAAACTACAAGTCTGAGCAACTTGAGCCACTGAACATTTCTTAAAGAGAATTAAATTCCCCAAAAGTGTATACACCATTTTTGCCCTATAGGATGGATTTTATCATACATCTTTTCGCAAATATTATTAATCTCCTCCTCCTCTTATATATTTTAACAATTTTGCCAAAGAAACAATAGTCATTAAAGTAGCCATTTCTGGGAAAAATACCTTAGAACATCTACGTAGAAATCTACTGGCAACCTTAATTCAGTTGCCGCGTAAGTACTGTGCCGCAGCGCACTGCGCGGCCGGCCACAATCGCGCTTGCAGTCTAACCAAGCATTCATTAGGGTTGTGTCTATAATATTTTATATTATTTATAAGTATATTTTCAATGATATATTTTTGTTACAAAAGTTGTTCTAAAAAAGGAGATTACAAATATTTGCGAAAAAATGCATGATAGACTCTATCAGTATACTTACTAATGGATTACGATGTATAAATGAAAAAATCAGTATTTCATCCAAAAAAAATAACAGCTCTTGCTCGTGAACTAACATGAGCTGCATGAAAAGTGAAAAAAATAACTTTGAAGAGCGTCGAATCTTCAATATATTCCAACAAACGGTATGTCGATATCATGAGAGGTAGAAGAGCGTTAGAAATTTGAAAAAGAATAACATCAAAATTATAGACATACATTTTAAATGGGAACACATTAAATTGAAACGGCAAGCATTTACTATTCAAAATAAGAGCTTAAACTTGGTAATAGTTTTTTTTCTCTGTGTAAATAGATATTTTGTTTTACCACCTAATGCATTGCAAACAAATCGCTCTAAAGTAAATTGAAGTAATTAACTTGCAGTGAATCACAAAATAAAACGAAATAGATTTGTACAAATTAACAAACAAAACAAACGTTTTACACATTTATGAACTATGTGCAACTTTTTGGAATTGCATTTTAAACATGCAATTTGAGCAAAATCTATGCATTGAAATCAAGTATTTAAATTTACAAGTAATAAAACAACACTAATAAAACATCATTGTCTTTTTCTGATAGGTAAATAAATAAAAAATAAACAAAGGGAATACTTACTTTATTACAATCTTTTTTAACTTTTTAACTGTACAAATTAAATATAAATCATTAATTTTACTGAAGTTATTTTATATATTTTTCCATAAACTTTTTATGAAATTCTGATCTCAGGGAATCATTAATGAAAGTATTTAGCTTCTTCTCTGGTTCAGACTTCGCACAGTTTTTGAAGACAACATCGTCGTCCCAACGCCGTTTTACCTAAAACAATAACTTTTTATTTAAGTTTATTTGAATTAACAATGAAAATTAAAATTATAATTTTAATATTTTCTATTTATTTTGTTTGTCTACACTACAACCATATTACAAATATTAATAAGTTAGAAAATCATCATCATCATCATTAGCAGAACTTTTTATTAAGGTCTGTATTATATATGTTACGAAGAAATCCTATTAAAATATTTTTTTACTGGTGCCGCCATACACTGAAATATGTTTGCAATATTTTCAATACTTTGCAAAATAATGAGACTACCAATTAATATTAAATAATCAAAGGCCCATAACTACAGACAAATGAACCTAACAAATTAAGTGCCCTAGCTTAATTATTTTACAGAAGATGAATAATAAAATCATTTTGTGATTTAAAAGATATTTACTGATTTTTATGGTTAATATATCATTTACTAGTTAAATATGCCGACATAATCTACAAGTAATATAAAATGCTTAAGAGTTTGTATGTTTTAAGGGACAAATCTCAGGAGCTACAAATCCGATTTGACAAATATTTTTGTGTTACATAGCCTGTATATTAAGGAAAGTTATAAATTATTTTTTTAATTTTTATAGATTGGTTTTTCGATTGATTTATTCTTTTCTGTTTGTACATAATTTTTGGATAACATTTGCAAATGAAAGGCGTTTAGTAATGTACCTCATAGTGTATACGAACCAGAGATTTATAATACAGGGGTGAAACTACGGAGCATATCTATTAATATAAGTCCAAAACTGACTAACTTTTGCCCACATGTGTGGTACATTTTCACATTTAAACCATTCACTATAAAGTTGTACAGAGATAGCTGTATGTTTGAGATTGAATATGGAGATACTTCTCATTCCTTGCAAGGATCATAAAACAAATTAGAATAAATTGACTTTAAAATGCCATCTAGTAAAGTTATTACAAGTGTAATCACGCCAAATCTCAAACACACTCTTTTTACATGGTTTCTCGCAACGCTTATTAACATAACAATCGGGCCGAAATTAGACTGTATTTATATGAACAGTCTAAAATTGGTATTAATGTGAGCTCTTAGAACATTATTCGACGTCGCCGACAAAGTATCAACATGGCTACTTGGTTTTTTACTTATGGCTAAATGTAATAGGCATCGGCTATGCTAGT
This sequence comes from Eumeta japonica, assembly GCA_005406025.1. Classification (NCBI taxonomy): domain Eukaryota; kingdom Metazoa; phylum Arthropoda; class Insecta; order Lepidoptera; family Psychidae; genus Eumeta; species Eumeta japonica. Next base: position 30,958 of record BGZK01002085.1, read on the forward strand.
TTCAACATGTACGAAATAGTAGTCTAGTTTAACGGGCCGACGTCCCAATCAGTGATGAATCGAACATTCCTTCTGTTTCGTTCATTTTCATGGAAGCGTGGCCGACGTGGCAACGTCAATAGGTTTTGGATTCTGTAATACTATGGCGAAGCTTCCGATCTGGATGCGTGGCCGAGCCGACGCCACGTATAATGTTCACATATTAAATGCACGTTTTACAACTGACTACGTCGCAATGACGTCCTAATATAAGTATCTTTACTTTGGACCAGTTAACGCAACGGCACAACCGGTGAAACGACCTTGTGGTAATGATTAATGTTTGTAGTAATGATCGAAAATTATATTTCACTTTCGTAGTCTTTGACTGGGTACGGGTGACGCCTGCCGCTAAGTGTTTATAAAAATCGGCGATTTTCAATATCTCTATATCCACAATTTTTTTACGCAGTAAAGTTCTTTCGCCAAACGAGAAAATTAGTACATTACCTTTAAATCGTTTTTCTGATTAGCTGCCGCATAATTTAACAAAGGATTTCCTGACAAAATATTTTCCATTCTTATTCTCTCTTCTTCTTGTCGCTTCTCTGCTTCCTAAAAATAATAAGAAATAATTAATACAAACATTAAAGGACTGGCAAAGTCCAAGTCGGACTAGCACATTGAGGATTGTGTACTAAAACAATTTTGTGTTAAATATTTAAAAGAAAATATTTTCCTTCTTTTGCAGATTCTTAGCACAAGCCCAAACTCACACGTTGCTCATTTTAAAAACATTTATTTTATGTATGTCTTTCAAGATTTTACATGCAGAAATTCGAAGATAAGGGGGAATGGTTAATTTTCATCTATTTTCTTAAATAACTTCAAACCATCTATTTAAAATTATAAAATATATATATGTTCAAAGCCATCGCAATAAGCCTTTTCATTTGATATCGCACAAGATACACTTTGTAAAATTTTTTTTTCATTTTTTAATTTACCCTGTAAAAGTGATCGTATTTATTTAGAATCATTTATTTACGTTACACGTCCGTATTTGGGTCACAGACACACATATGTGTACCAAGTGTCAATTTAATCGGTCTAGTAGATTCAGAGCAAATTGGCTATGACAGACAGACAGACCGGTAACACGAGTAATCCTATAAGGGTTCAGTTTTTTTCATTTGGAGATACGGAATTCTAATATATGCACAAATAAAAGCACATTATAAACTTTCAAGTTATACTTAAAAACCCTTAAAATGTAGTTTGTTATTCGATTTACATCTTCAAAAATGTGTTACTTGATTTTATAGCAAATTCAAACATGGATGATAGCTCCTAGGATTTGAAATGATGCCTAAAAAAATGTGCAAAAAACTTCAAACCTGATTTAAAATTGCAAAAGTTATGAACAATCAAATATAGCAAAACTTTTTTTGCTATGTTTGCTATATTATAAATTATTGCTATTTATATATTTTTGCTATATTATAAATTTTTCTTATATTATAATTTTATGCTATATTACATTAAACCTTAAAACGTTTTTAAAAAAACTGTCAAAATATATGCCACACTTTGATGTTTGTTAAAAAAAAAATTCAGTTTCTGAGTGGCCTACCTAGAAAGATTCATTTTTATTATTTACCTGCCATACTAAGTAGTGGCTCACAGAAGACACCTACACTATATATTTCATCAATACACGTCTTGTAGTTTTTGAACAAAACACCTGTGACATACGAACGAAGAGACTGACAGACATGACAAAACTAGACGAGTTCCGTTTTTGCCATTTTGGCTCGGAACCCTAAAAACAGTAAAATAACCTTCCTGATGCTAATCAATAATAATAGTTGACTACATTGACTTGACTACATTGTTTATAATGAAAATGTGAATGTCTTTTATTTATGAAATTTATGAATTTTGATGAGTGTCAGGTTATTCCCTAATGAACTCTAGCTGAAGACTAACAACAGCATAATTGACTCGTAACAACCAAAAGTGATAGAGACCGAGAAATCAAACTTCTATCGATAGTTGCACATACAAATGGATGCAAAAACCTGTTATTAGCGCAGCTAGAGATCCTCGAACGAAGCTAACCCGTCACTACATAGAGGACATCCCGGATATACACATGTACGAGATTAGGATGGCCCTCGTACAAACGATAAATCCCTAGTAAAAACGGAACATGAATAAACATGTAAGAACAAGTTGAAGATCGGTAATTAAAGACCTCCAGAAGTTACTTTTTTCCGTCATATCGAAGGAGCAATGCTTGGAACGTGGAGCAGAACGTGGTAGTGTTATTCTTCATAAAATAACATCCGGTTAAAGAATTACAGATCCATCAAGCTATTAAATCCCATGTATTATCAAGAGGTACCACAAACCATCTTATTCTCGGGTTTGAAGAGTTCCAGCCTCTCGAACAGTTGGTTTCCAAGATAGATTAAGCACCAAAGACCACATCTCACGCTTTGGCAGATTACACAAAAAAATCAACGAGTATAATAATTGACGGCTATACTTAGGCGCCTGTGAACTACTAAAAAACCTTCGATTCAATCAAACCTGGCCGATCTGTATCGCTGCAGCCAGCGATGTTTCTTCGGTGATACCCCATTAACAGTCGCAATGCCGAAATGCTGAGATGTTATTGAAATAAGCCACAAAGTCCAAGTACAGAATGAATATATAAAATCAATGAAAATGCTGTAGCAACATAAAAATTAAAATTCAATATAATATTTTTTATACCGTATAGAATCGATCATGCATCTATCCGCAAATAGTCATAATCTCCTTATTTTTTGAACAACTTTGCTAAAGAAATCATAATCACTGAAATAGCAGTTTTTGAGAAAAATTGCTTAGAACGAATTATAAAAATTTACGATGTTTCAATCTTGCGACCTAGTTAAAGCTCGTGTGTTACGTCGTGCCCCCAAGTGCACTGCAAGCGCGTACACGAAGTTCACCAAGCCAGTCACGCCCCGGCAATCATGCGTGAACGTCGCGCATCCCTAGCTAATTAGCGCCGCATACGAGCGGTTTTCGACCTTCCACCAAAGGACTTTAGGTATATTGTTATAAAATGTTACGTTTACGATATTGACGTTTTTCAAACTAACATTGTGTGTAATTAATATTGAAGTGTTTAATAACAATACCTTTCACTGCTATCGAATATGCAAACATAATTTATTTTGGGGAGTTTGCAGAGGTAACATTGCTGCCTGCGAGTCCATAAATTGCGTAAAAATCGTTTACCCCATAATTTGCCTTATTTGTTTAAAGGTGAGTGGAACACATGTGGAAAATCAGAGCCTAATCTAATAATACCCTCGGTTACCTTTACATCGTTGACAACATTTATAGGTAAGGGACTAGATAAATTCTTTAAAAATAATGCATTGCATAGGCGAGCGCGGGGCAGAATTCGAGTTCGTCACGTGCCCGGGCGCGACGAACGGGCGCCATCTCGCGAAGCATTTCGTAGGGTTGTATTTTATTAATATTATTTATGAAATATATTTTCAATATAGTTACTTTAACAAAGTTGTTCTAAAAAAGGAGATCATGACAACTTTGAAAAAATGCATGATCGATTCCATTCTGTATACAAGACTGCGTCTACGCAAGAAACCGTTTGGTTGAGCGACCGTACGAGTGCGTAATGCATACGTAAGCAGCGAGATGCACGCCGCTGGCCATTCTCGTATTTTACCTTCCGTATCCATTTTTTGCAACTCCAATTTACAGCGAAAATCATAATTTAGTATTATATCATTAACATAATACTAAATTATGATTTTTATTAAATCTAACGGTACAATGTGTGTTTCTATTAATTGTACAATAAATAATTTCGTTAACAATTGGTACGATGTTCGTGATTTCTGCCTTTAACGGCGGCCGCCCGTTTCACTGCTGAGACCGACGTTACATGATGACAAAAAGGAAACAATATAATGGAAAAGGATCAGGCGGACATTATCAAGAAAAAGGCGAAACAACTGTCATCCGTGTTAGTGTACTGTACCCACATTTGATACAGCCGTTACGATTTGCGTAAGTTGAAAGTCATTTTAAGTTCACAAAAATAACGCAAGATGAGACCAATATGGAATGTACACTTACTTTTTCTATATTTTTAGACGAAAATATCCAGTACGAAAAAACTAAAATAAAATAAGAAAAAAAAAATGGAAAATATCTAGGCGAATTTTAAACGCTCGTCATTTGCCGCACTGACGTCACGCTAAGTTTGTAGGTTAGTTAATAACCTACAAATTGTTGAAGTATTGTAAAATCTATTTTATATTTTATGTTATAGTAATATCGCAATTAAAGGCGTCATATGCAGATACAGTAAAAGACATTATCATGGCTCCACAGGCGACGGACAAATACCAAATGCTAATTGAATGCCCGGTTTACAACGTCGAAAGAACGGCACATGAAGTAATTACTGATCCACGAGGGGCTCGGTGCTCAAAAACCATCTCACTTTTTACGGCACTTAAAACATCTTGTAAGTCTGGACCTACAAGAGATTTTATTTACATCCCCGATGTTACAGACAATTCACAGACCCAGCAATGTAAAGACCAACATCGGTTCTCAGGGCAAGTCGACATTGAAAAAGACTCAAACTAGCAGATCAGATTGGATGTCGTGATACCCAGCCAACAAATCGCAACAGCTTTTACAAATCCATATGCAGCCTTGAACTTTAATCAAATAGCAGCACTCACTAGGCAAGTCCAAATGCTGGCAGCTAAGTTAGATAACAGTCGTATATATCATGGTACCGCGCGTGACGGTTTCTGAAATTGCCTTTTATTGCAAGCAACATTGTTAATATGTAATCTTTTATAATAGAAATTATGAGAACGGTCCAACCAACACTTGCAGATTTTGTTGACAAAACACATCTATTTTTTCTATAATCATAAAGTTCTATTCTATTATTTATTAGTAGAAAGTTTGTAGTGTTTATACATCTATTTTGTAAACGTAATTCATAATAAATAGTCCTACCTATTCTACATGTGTCTTCTAGATCTCTTTATGCACTAAACTATAACTGTGGTAAGTTTTTACTAATACATTTCTTAACTATTACTCTTCCCGACCATATATTTTATCACATATTGCAAACATGTAAAACATGAAAAAATATATTGATCCGAGTATGTTAAATAATAACACTACACTTACTTTTTTAGCCTGCTCAATAGCTCTCTCTTTCTTTATCTTATTCAATTCAGCTAACAAAGCAGCAGTATCATCATCAGAATCGTCAGAGTCAGATGAGTCACCTTCCAATGGATCATCAGCATCTAAACTTGCAGCTGGTACTTGATCTAATTTCGGACGTTTAGCAACGGGCTCAGTTTGTCTTCTGGCGGCAGGTGCCTTACTATCCTTTTCCCTGTCATCTAATTCTTTACGAAAATCCCTCACTCGTAACTCATCTGTCGTACCTTGACCTTGTTCTCTGCAACAAATGTTTTTAATTCTTTAAAAATAATGTCATTAATCATTTGGTCAATATTATTATACTTATCTCATTAATATAATGATACTTACAGCTATGAAAGTGGTTTGATGTAATAGAACTACTTAAGTGATTTATGCTATATAGTCATAAATAATTCAAATATCTGTATATTGTATGGTTACTAATTTTAAATTAACACAACTAATAAAATGCATTATTTTCAATATGTTTGGATGCAAATAAACTGTGGAAAAAAATTATATTATATGACAAATCGCATAAATGTGATAGGGTTATTTCAAGAACATTTCAAATGCTTATTAGTAATGGTAGTACAGTTGAACCTCGATAAGTTAAAGTCCAAGGGAAACACAAAATATTTTAAGTTATAGAGGTTTTAAGTTATCAAGGGTCTATGTTAGGGATAGGTTAATATAGAGGTAGGTATGTACATATGTATGTATGTATCCTTGTTCCACCCTTTATCAGCATATGTGAGTGTAGTTAGTTTTCTTTTTGAACTCATTTTAAGTCAGTTTTATCACACAGTAAGTAAAGCAATGTTTCCAGGACAACGATCAAAAACTTATGATCCAAGGCTTACTTATGTCTTAAGGCTAACCGCCGCAAAGCTTTAAAGAATTTCGAAGAAGCAAACAATAGGTGACATATGTATTGTTTACGTTAACAATTTAACTAGTGAACACGTGCAAGCAATAAATACCGAAACCTTTTGTTTTGCACACTCTTTCAAAATGACTCATTGACAAACAATTTTATATTATAGAGGTTGTGGAAACATTTCTTTAAGTTACGGAGGGCCAATACAGAGATTACTTATTTAAGTTATAGAGGTTGCGTATTTTAAGTTATAGAGATTTTGGGCTCTGATGGGAAGGGAACATATTATTTTTTGAAGTTATAGAGGTTTTTAAGTTACCGAGGTTTGAGTTATCAAGGTTCTACTGTATTCCTTAGGTAGGGGTCCTAATCCCTACGCTTATGTATGGTAGTGTAAGCTGGGTATGGCAGAAGAAAAATGAAAGTAGGGTCAATGCAGTGGAGATGCGATCGCTGCGTAATATGCGTGAAGTGTCTCGAAAAAATAGATGTAGAAACAGCAATGTTAGAGAGCGGTGTGTTTTGAAGGAAAATCGTAGTGACTAGAGTAGAAAGAGGTATGTTGCGATGGTTTAACCATCTAGAAAGGATGAATGAAAGTAGAATGACAAAACAAAATTATAGAGTGAATGTATGTGATGGAAAGGTAGGCAAGGGTCGCCCTAGGAAATCCTATGCAGACCATATTGGTGACATATTAAATAAAGGCCAAATTTTAAGCACCCAAAACCAACGAGCTTGCATGAAAACATTGATAGATATCAGTGAGACAAGAAAGGTATGCAAAGATCGTACCATATGGAAATCTATAGCCTCTGCCTACCCCTATGAGAAATAGGTGTAAATTTATATTATTATTATTCCTTATAACAGGTAATTTTAATATTTTTTTTGTAATGATAATAAGTCATCTAGTAACAATGGTCTTGAATTAGTTATTGCATAGCTTTATCAATATTGATAAAGCTAAGCCATTCAATGGCACATGCTGTGTCAGAGCAACAGTTCACATCATATGAAGCTACCAAAAATTGGGTTGATTCATGGATAGCCTCAAAAGATAAGGAGTTCTTCAGAATTGGAATCCGAACGCTGTCTGAAAGATGGAAAAAAGTAGTTGATAGTGATATTTCGTTTAAAATTAAATTACCGTTCTTTCACAATAAATATTATTTTATGACAAAAAACGGCAGAAACATATTTGTACTCTTAATAGATTATAATCTTGAATAGCCCATAGGCTACTTTTTATTCTGGCAAAATATATGGCTCCCATAGGATAGATTTTTTTTTGCTTTTCACATAGATAGAATTCGACATGATTTTTTTACATAGTGGTAGTTTAGGAGTCAGAGATGCATGGTTCCTATGGAATAGCATAAGAATTATATCCTACAAGAAACATGTATTTATAAGGTATTTCATTAAAGTTCGTAAAATAGACTTTTAACACATTATTTGAATGCGTGCATAATTTGGTTTTTATCACAGTTAAGGGAGGTAAAATTATATATGAAACTTTAGGGAGCAAATTATGATTGAAATCTAGTGAGATATGTCTTGATGAGTGGAAAAAAATAAAAAAGGGATAAAAAAATTAATAAACAAAAATAAATGTCAAGGTTTAGTTATATGTAACAATTAGTGTGTACTTTGTTCATTTTTTGCATGTTTATACTATTCATACAATTTTATGAAACTAGTGATGAGTTGTACTCGTGAATATGAAGATTTTTAAAAAAAGAAACAAGAATTTGTATCTGATGATGAGTGAGTATTTTTACTATTGGACCGAACTACTACTAAATAAATGCTAAGAATTACTTCATTAACAAGAAACTTCTTGAGTAAAATAGGCTTCATCTTCATCACAATTCTAAAAATTCTTTTACTCATACAAAACGACACTATCTCCAATTAATAAAGTAAAACTTTTAATTTGATATTTTGAAATAATATGAGAACGGGGCCAGGATCAAAAGCGAAATCAAAATTGGAACCAACTTAAATCAAGACCAGGTTCAGAATCGAGAGTGATACAAATTGGTATTACAACAGACCTAGATCGCGAAAACAAAATAACAATCAGGATCATAATTAAATATTGTAATCAGTTAATATATAAGATGAAGGAATTCTTTCTGTCTACACAGGCGGAAACTATAATCATATAAGAAGAATCAATATATTTTTCAAAGCCGATATTTTTACACAAATACAGTTGCCAATTATATAATCAAACTGACAATCGATAAGCGAAACAGTGGATTTAGCTCATTTGGTTACATTTAGGTCGCCATTGAGCTGACGACTTTTTTATGATGAAAAACCACTGTTTTATTTGAACACCTAAAAAAATTTATATACTTGAGGATAATATAAACGGAATAAGTTTTCATTGAATGTGAACCTGATTATTAATGAGTATGTCTCAAAGGGGCGAGTTTAGGAAGGTTTATCCTACAGAAATTTACCTACTCACAATTTTACTTCATGTCTAAAACCTAAATGTTTCAGAGTAAATAATTCAAAATATAGCAAAAAAACAACTATTGTAAAAAAGAAATATGGAGTTTAAATAATTATCTCTAATGTATTTGTATAGTAAATTTTACAATTATGGCATACCAAATGACTACCACTGTATCATACAATGTATATCCAAACAGACATTGGTAATGTGAATAATAATGTACAATTGGTAATGTGAATAACAATGCTTACGAAAATGTGCAACTTACCTATATTTCAATTTGGTATGTCCAGGTAAGTCTCTGCTAGAATATTGACGTGATATTGCACTTAAATCCTTTTCCCCTCTACCTTGGCCGCCCCTCGCTGGATCAAATGTAGGACGAGCTGCAGTTGTCATATTTGCTGTAATGTAATAATATCAGAACATATGTTAAGTAATTAAATCACTTGCTTTCAATTCTTTCAACACTGTGATGCTTACAAGAGTATTACGATATGGTAGTGGATGAATCTAAGAGAAGTTAACACGTAATACCAATCAATCACCGTTTTATTAGTTATGTATACGATTCAGTTATAAACGAGTGCAAATAATTCATAATTTAAATATTTATCGATAAAATATAAACACTAAAACAAAGATCCTTCAATTCACAACCTTCCCCACGGCCCACCATACATTTTTAATATTTATATATTCATACTTCTCTATGACCATACTCAGTGTTACCAGATTACTGTTATTGTAGTATTTGGCGTTTAATCAATTATCTCCCTGTTTTCTTTTTTATTCTAAATTTATATATATATATTTTAATAGTACATACCAGCTTTGCACCATACTAATATTCATTGAAACTATTTTCTTATAATGTTGATGACTGATGAGAATTAATTAAGAAAAAACCAAAATAAGAATGTCTGAAGATATTAAATCCTAACGCAATTCTGAATCCGAAAAAAAGGCCCGTCATGGAATAACTTTACTTCTTTCTAAAAATTTATCCACACTATGTAACTGAACTATATAGAAATTAGCGAAGGTTTTGAGATTTTAACTTATCTTTTGAATAAAAGTAATTCGCCAATATTATCGAGTTTTTAAAATACATAAAAAAACAAAAAAATGAGTTCGATTTTAAACATTCCCCACATTGTGTGAATTAGTAAAGAAACTTTTAGCTTCATAAAAATGGAACATGGAAAAGTCCTTTTAACTATAAGTATAATGTAACTATATTTACAGTTGTCTTAATACTATTTATTTATCACTACCCAAATTATAACAACTACTAAAGATGTACTATATATAAAATCTAAAATAAATAGTTCCTACTAATTCAATAAAACAAAAAAAAAAAATATAAAGTTTAACGAAAAAGAAAATAAAAATGTATCGAAAATTGCTAAGGACGAAAGCAAAAACAACTTATCTTAAGTTTCCTTAATTTAAATAATTTGTAATTATTAATTTTTTTTTTTGTATTAGAAAGGCACAATATATATATATATATTTTATTTGGTTTATTTATATTAAGAAAGTAAAATTTTTCTTTTTATTTAACGAACAGGAAATCTAATGCTTGGAATTAAACACTCTATGGTTTACTTTTTATTTTTTTTATTGATTAATTGCTGTTTTTCGTTCTTGAGGAGTTGACAACACTGGTTGGTAACCTTGTTTTGCCTCCATTTCTTAGTTTTTATTCATGCGTTTCTATGCGTTTCTTGAAGAAAATATGTATGGAGTGTCGATTTTTTATTACATGTTATTGTAAAATAGTTATTAAGGAATATAGAAAATACAAATACGAACAAAAATATGGTTTATTTCTTTGTATTTGAGCAAAGTCTTGGAAGGAACAGCTCTCTTAAGTTTAATATGTCATTGTTTATTACTGGATACCTTTTTCAATTAGTTTTCTTTCCTGCCAGTTAGCAAATTTTATCTACATTCCTAAATTGTCTAACAACGATAGAGTACTAATTCAAACTATGCGAAAAATGAAAATATGTGGCGCCCCGTCGCACTGCGAAAAAGCGCGGGAAACTGATGGACCGTCGACGGTGGCGCTAGTTTAGTTAAATAACCTTTGACAGTAAAAGTATGGAAGTGATTCCATGTAATTACATATTAAGGTTTTACGTTGCAATATGTTTATTAGGTGTATTTATGTGTTGGTATGTAATTCTTTAGATTATATATATATTTTTTATATTAGATATTTTTTACTAATTCCATTCCAAATATATTTGCGTGATCGTCTAAACCAGAGGTTCCCAAACTCTCTTGTTTCATAGACCACTTTCAAAATTTAAGGGGGATCCGGTGGACCCCCTGCACCTACATCACTGCCAATTTCTAAATCTCGAAAAAAAGTAAAGATTAAATCTATCTATAGAAACTTGCGTTGTGGCTGAGTTTTAACGGCAAATTAACAGTTTCAGAAAAAAAAGGCTGTTTGATAGGGTTAATTATTTAATAATAAAGTCGACTAAGCAAATTTTCAATTGATTGTGCTGTAAGTGGATGTCAAAACAGTAAAGTTGACCAATCGAAAAAGGGACTATCCAACTTTACCTTTGTTGAAATCTACAGTGACTCACAGCACAAGAACCAATTAGTTCTCACAAATTTTATTTAGAAAACGTCCCTTTCGGAGTGGTAAAAAGAAATGTAGTATATTTCCTAGTGTTGTAGGTATTTATTTAAATATATAAATTATTAGACTATTAATTATTATTGTTATAACAGTCGTAATATAATTAAAATCAAACACTTATAACGTAATGTAATTTCTACAACGGTAATTACAAAAAAAATATAATTGTAATGAGAGGGATGTACTTGATGGATTGACAGCAAATTATCAATATTTGGCTTGAGTTTTGTAAGGAATAACAGTAAATCTCCCCTTTCTGTGATATTCAATCTGCTCCTTTTTTTTTTTAATAAGTTTTTAACGGCACTAAAACTTTTTTCGACGAGATATGAGGAGGGAAACGCTATCACAAGCTTTTGTGCAATTCCCCACAGTCCAGGATATTTTTCGAGTATTTCTGCCTGCAGCCAAAATTTTTGATACCCTCTTTTAAATGTAAATCTCAGCTCCTCATTAGTGCTAAGCTCGAGTAGCTCCTCTTGTACAATTATATTCTCCACTTCCTTTTCATCAAATGGATTTATGATCCATGGTGGTATTTCCATCTACAGAATATCTTCAAATCTGAATTTAAAACCATCATGCAGAGCAATCAAATATTGAACGTATGTCTGAATATCTTCATCAGTTCCGGTTGTTCCTCCGTTGCGATCGGTCGCCTTCGGTCCAGTCCCCTGAGCCACCCGTTTAGTTTAGTGTGTTACTGCGTGTCAGTGTTCCTTCGAGCCGCGTTCCGTAGTGTCGGGCTCCGCGTGTGTATGAGTGTGTGGGGTGCCACGCAGTGTAAGCCGCGCGGCAGCAGTTAAGCCACGGGCGTCCGTCCCGGCGACAAGCTCCGCCTACCCTGCCGTCTGCACGTCGAGCCCGCACACGGTTTCTGCGCCTAGGGAGCGCTCCCGTAGTTTTCGCACTCCAGATACCGATCGCTATTTTAGTTATTACGCGTGTTTTTACGCGCGTAAATGGTTTTTCCATTAACTTCGTGAGTGCGACCGCATGTTAACCAGCAGCGGCCCTTGGGGGACGGGCTGCGCTCAGCGTCACGGTTAGCGGTCTTACTTTGTTAGTGATAGTTAATCCATTCCGAATTTAAATTCAGTTATGTTACGTTACGTTTTCACGTAACGTTTATACGTCATTTTTGAATTTTAATTTTAAATTCAGGGATTCAAGGGCATAACGCCCTCAACCGGAACCGTTAGTTTTATAACCGCCTTTCGCGGTTTTTTGCCACCCCCTCCACTATTCGCTTTTTCAAGCGTCTTCTATTTTAATATTTATTATACTCGTTAATAGGTAGTTTAGTTATTTTTGCCTCTTCCTGGGGCAACACATTCACCCGGACGTTATTATTACGTCGTGGTAACCTGGAAGGGTTTCCTGATCTTCGCGCCGTTGGCACTCTCTAGTGCCTTCTGGCCGCTCAGATGAGGTCTGAATAGCCTACGGGCTAAAGGCAAGCGCCTTAATGCTTCAGGGTTTTTTTTAGTCCGTGAGAGTCGGACACACCCCGTGCGTCCGGGCGCACGGACTGACCATAATGGATTTTTGCCCTCCTTGCCCTTCGCACGGGCAGAAATACAAAAAAAACTTTATCAAAGCATTCTACCTGCGACAAGTTTGAAAACTGTGAAAATTCGCGCCGACCAATATTTTCCTTCATAAAAATTTCAATTTATCAAGAAAACCTGAAATTACACTCTTTATTTTTATTAAATTAAGGCTGTCCCTTTGTAATTGTAAGTTGAGGTCATTAAATTTTTTGAACAAATCTATCAAGTACGCGATGTCTGTTTTAAAATTGATCAAGTTTTTTTTTTAATCAGGATTTTTTCCTTCCAAAAACTCTAAAACTGAGTCAAAAGGTAAATAAAATCTTGATAAACATGCACCTTTCGACAATCAGCGTACTTCGGTATGTAACAGCAATCGTTGGGAGTCTTCATCATTTTCATCGCACAATTGTGCAAATAAACGCGTATTCAATGCATTGCTTCTTTATTTGTTAACTACATTAATCACAAATTGAAGCCATTGGTGCAATCTATCACTCAAATTTTTCGCTACTAGATGTTTTCGGTGGATAACACAGTGAATCGCAATTACCTCTGGTATAATTCTTGTAAGATGGCTTATAAACCCACGATATCGCCCGACCATGGCAGGAACTCCATCTATTGCCACCGAAATAACGTTTGTGAAGTAGAGACATCAAAAGTAGAGATGTGAACACAGTATGAATTACGCAGGGGCGGATCTTTAATTTTTGGAGCCCTGGGCTAATAATACTTAGGGGCCTACTAATCATTCAGCTAATTGTCATTTTGTCAAGAAACTGTTTCTTATAGTGAAGTACTGGTGGTTAAAAACTAAATTTCTTGCAGCGTTTCCTAAAAACCTTTTTTTTGATAAGAAAACACTAGGATTTTTTTTATTCAAAACAACACAAGACGATCTAAGTCGAGTTTTTGGTAAAATCGTGTTTGTTTTTGAAAATACCTTTTTTTTGATAATATAGATAATGAAACAAAAAAGAAAATGGTATAGAATTGTTCACATCATCACACAATACAGAGAAACTAGATTCGTCAGATAACAGTCAAATAGAAATTTCTAAGAAAGCTGAAATATCTCGCTTAGATATTCCTAAATCATTCAATTAAGGATTGAAATAGTTTGTTAATGTGCATTCTATCGATTTTCTTTTTTAATTTAAACTAAATATGACCTGGATGGAAAAAAATACGAAAACTAGTAAGAAGATATTAATCATAAGGACTGTTTGGAAACCATAACTAACTTGTCAGTTGTGAACGATGTTTCAGAGCGAGGTGTGAAATTAGTGCGATAGTACAATGATTTGTTCAAAAAATGAAGAAAAGAAGCAATTCATCATTCAAACCTTAGATAATTATAGAAGTAAAAGTATTAAAAATACAAAAGAAAGCATCATGTGAAAAAAAATTTTGAGTTTTATTTTCTTTTCGATTCCAGAATTGCTTAAATTTTAGACAAAATAGTATTTGTCAGAAAAAATATAAAATAAAACATGTTTTTTTTTGTTTTCTTCTTGCGGCGAGGAGGAGGTAAAAATGTCTATCCCGCACACCCTCGCGCCCGTACGCGTGGTTAGTGTGAGACTGAAACCCACTAAAAAATTCCTCCTGAAAGTGAAGTAATTGGGTCCGCTAAGCTATTTAGTCGGTCGAGACGAGTCGGATGACAAGTCAGACGACTTTGATAGCTTCACCGAGTGCGGCCGGACGGCACATGCGGGTGCCGACAGCGCGTGACATGCGCTATGGACGACGCCTGGAGGGAGTCGTCTTGGCATAGGATGTCGCAGGAAACCGTCACGGGTTGGTTCCCTTCCCTCCTGGCCGGCCGGAGGCGGTTAGCGGCGGCCGGGTGGAGTAAGGGAGCTTAGGTCGATAACCTGACTAACGGATAGACCTACTCTCAGTCAGTCATGCGTGTCGTTGACGTCATTAAGGGTTTCAACTGCCACTGTAAGAGCGTCAGGTGGATCGGTAAGTACGTTCCGTGGCCTACGGATAAGGTGGGTGGGACGCGGCGGTTGATAGTCAACCGCCGCGCGAAGGAGCGCATTGGGATGTGATCCCGCGATGTCGAAGAATCGCTTCGATGCGTCCTTCATATATTTGGAAATAATGGGGAGTTATAAGTCCCTATGGAGAGTTGAATTACGAACACACCAATGTGCATCCGTTGCGGCTCTACAGAATTTATTCTGTATTACCTGTAGTCTATGTAGTACTTTCGGAGCGGCGTGAGCGAAGACGGGAGACGCATGCTGGGAGCTACAGACCGCTCAGGAGGCTGATCGGTCTGTAGCTAGCAGGGAGGTCGCGTGGTTTCCCTGGATTGTGGATGCCTATAACCTCCGCCTCCTTCCAGGCGGGAGGAAAATAGCAGTTTTTTAGGCACGCGTTAAAAGTCGCGTCCAGTAAACTTAACAACGGTATAGAAAAGCATTTGATTGCTTTATTACTAATACCATCGAGGCCCGGTGCCTTTCTGGTGTTAAGTGATTTCACTAGCGTTTGGACTTCGCTGAGTGAGACGGGAGCCAGATCGTCTTTAGGTTCGAGGGAGGTTTTTAAGAGAACCTCTTCCTCGATGCGACTGATATGAGCGATGTCGTGCGGAGGGGAAGCGTGGAGCATTGAGTCTCTATAGAGTCTGCAAGGTACTCTGCTATCTCCACGTCGTGTATGGCCACTGATTTATCAGGTTTTTGAGTGGGGGTATAGGGGTATATCCCTCGGTTTTGAGCGCTTTGGTAACTGCCCAAAACGCTTTGTGGGATGGTTTAATTCTCTCCATGAGGTCGCTCCAATTCATATTTCGGAATTCCCGAACGCGAGCTTTTACTTCGCGTTGGAGAGCTCGTGCTCTGGATCTATACTCGGGAGTGGGATATGCGCTCGCGCGGCGCAAAGCTGCGTTTTTTGCTCTTATCAATTCGAGAAAATCGGGCGGAAACTCCCGGCGATCCGAGGATGCCGGAACTTCCCGCTCGCTCTCCTCGACCACTGTTCTGACGTGGTTGGTAAGAGCACCTATGGCAAAGTCAATCTCGTCTGTAGACGCGATGTCATTGGGAATGCTATTGAGGTTTGGAGTGTCGATTTCCTCATGCGCAGTCGACACTCTTTTCCAATTAGTAATTTTACGGATGGGAATAGGACTCCCGCCGTCGGGAGGTCCCATTTTTATATAACCGGCCAGTGGTCAGACGTGAGACCGTGTATTGTCTCAATACTATTGAAATTAAGTGCAACTCCTTTCGTGAGTGCGATATCTATCGTCAAGGGTCTATGTGTGACGACATGGGGAAAACATGTCGACGTAGAGGGCGCGATGATTCCGAAGTCTAGTCTGTCCTCGAGTTCGTCGAGTTTATTTTCGTTATAATTATTAGATGGGCAGCCCCATTTTATGTTTTTACAATTGAAATCACCGAAGAGGATGACGGCATCCCCTAAGGCAAAGAGGGCTCTTAGATCGCGCCGGAGCAGCCGTTTTGGAAACGGGAGATAGACCAAGACTATGACGAGTGTACTATGGTCCGTCATAGCGAGTCTACAACCCGTGGCTTCCATATTTGTAAGTGGAGGAATATTAATAGGGCCGCAATGTAGGGAGCGTCTGCAGCATAGAGCGTTACCCCCCTTATTACTGTATGTCCTGTCCGTTCGTAGTTGGACATAGCCTGAGATGCAGCAGGCTTTAGGCCTATTCGGTTTAAGATATGTTTCTTGTACGAGAGCGATATCGATGCTGTTCTCCGACATACATTTTTAACTCTAAAACGTTCGAAGTTAGACCGCAAGCGTTGAATGATAATAATCTAATATTTTTGGTTTGAGGCGCCCAACTGAGGGAGGAGCTGCTACCCGAGTGCAGACATTTATATGGACTCTAATTTAACCATCAGGTGATGGTATCTGACGAGAACCATGAGTTTCTCTTCGACGTTACTGCACGCTCAAATCTCGGGCGAATTCCGAAATCTCCGAGCTCTTAACGGCGCGAAGGATGGACATCACCGTTTGGATGTCGTCTCCAAACGATGAGGTGCCCGCGGTCGCGAAGCGGGGACGACACGGGTGGCTCGCGGCGGACAGCCTCTCCGGACGGTCCCGGAGCGGCCCTCGGTAGCAGTGGGCTTTGGTTTACCCATGGGTTGGAGGCAGGGCGAGAGGCGGTAGCCGGGGGGGTTGGTTTATTTCCCGCAAGATCGGGGAAGTTATTTAGATCCCGAGGCGGAGCTATGGGCCTACTTTTAGGCCTATTGGGATTAGGCCTATTATGAGAAATAAATTTAGGGGCTTTCAGACATCCCCTATAGTTGGCCGTATGCTGCTGGAGACAATTCACGCAGGAGGGTTTCTCTCCTGACTCACGAGTACGCGGGCACTCTCTGGTCCAATGTGAGACCAAACATTTCACGCAGCGCGGATCCGCATGACAGTTGGCGGCCGCGTGGCCGTACAACTGGCAGCGGTGGCATTGCCCTGGACCTCCTTTCTTGTGCGGGGCCTCTACTCGGATACTCAAGAGGCCACACATCATATTCAGATTATTGAAAATATTCTTGGCTTCCTCGTTCCTGGGAAGGACGGCGAGAAGTAGCCATAATGGTGAGCCGCCTCTGCGGCAAAGTCTGTGCACCGAGTGCACAGGGAAGCCCTGGCCGCAGAGGTCGGCTTGGATTTCGTCTACCGGGAAGTCGGTAGGAATGCCGCGGATAACGGCCTTTAGTTTACGCTCCTCCTCGAGTGCGTACGTATGAAATTGGATTTTGAAGTCCACGAGATATTTGTTGAGACTGCGGAAAGTCTCAACATCTGGGCAGTGAATTTTAATGCCGTCGTCGGCGGTGCGGACGGCTTTACTGTAGTTTATCCGCAGACGGGTGCAATCTGCGGATATTTGGAAGAAGTTAGCGCCTTTGCGCAAGAAAATGAGTGGAGGCAGTTTAGGCCTAGAAGGTGCGGTGGGCTTGGCACCCGTCCTAGGAGCGGTTTTGACGGTCACCGCCTGCGTGGAAGCGGAGATTAGATTTCGGGTTGACTCAACAGGGGCCGGTACTCGTAGTCTGAGTCTGTTGGACCACGGCGGGGGAGGGCTTTGCATCATTTGCACGGGGTGTGGGCTCCGATGATGGGTCTATGTCCATCTCCGGCTGGTCGCGAGCCATCTTCACTTTTTTGAGCGCTTTTCTTAGCGCTCGTTTATTTTTACTATGTAAATGTAAATGAGGTGTTACTGTTTTTGGACTCGCTGTCCGAACCGACGACTGTGCTGTCGGAGCACGTCGACAATGAGCTCGCCTGGCGTTTATTTTTGTTTTTATTCGTCTTCATTGGTGATGTTGCGCGGCTCGAGACGGGGGTCACTCTCGCCATTAGTTTTTTTACTACGTCCTGAGGCGCTTCGTATCCTATTTCGGACAGCGCTTTGGTTAGGACCTGTTGTATGAATTCTAACGTGATGGGAGTTTTGGGGCCAAACCCTCCCGCCCCAGGGGGGAGCAGGGGGAATCTTGGTCCATGGTAGGCTAATTTTAAATTATATTAAATTAAATTATTATTTATGTTTATGCGTTGTATAGCGTTAATACAGGTGTATTAACGCTAACGGTATATATACTTGAATGATACCGTGCGCGTTTGATCGTACAGTTGCCGGCTGTCGCGCAGGTGTCTAATTACCGTCTATTGTTCGTCGGGGCAAACAATAGATGACGCGGGTCGGCCGGCCGAATTCTCGGAGCTCGACGGCAGGTATGCGAACACACAATGGGATGCTCAGCTATGTTTGCGCGGTATGTCGTCTAGTAAGTCTTTTTTAATTTTGAGGTTTTTAAATTTGAAATAAGGGGGCGCGCGGGTTTTGACCTAGCAGCCCCTAACAGCTCCGTATCCGAGCTAGATCTGCTATGGACCTAGCAAACGGGGTACGGAGGATGGAGTGAGGGATAATGGAGGGTGGGCGGGCGACACCTGGTATCGGCGAGGAGCATCCTCAAGGCCGGTGGTCCCAGGTCCGTCCGGGTTTGCCGTTCCCTTAAAGGAAAAAGCCAGCGCCCGGGGCTCGCTGCAAATCACCTCGTTGACACCGTTAGGTAGCGAGTGATTTGACCTTAAGGGTTTTTCGAAAATGTCGCTTTTCTTGTAAAAGCTTAATTAAAAGCTTTCAAAAATTCAGCGAGTTAAAAACCTGAAATAATAAACTATTATTAGTTGTGGAGCGTAGCGGCCGGCGGCGCAGCGGACTCTCTATCGGTAGGGCCGGGAGGGTCGCGGGGCGCAGCGGGGCGGCGATCTGCACAAAAAGCGAATAACTTAGAGCGCTGGGAGTGGGCGCGCGGTAGCGTCCGTTCGGGGCGGGCGATCGAACTAATAAAACATGATTTAACGAAAAAAATCAACTTAGATCGTCTTAATTGTTTTCTTAACAAAAGAAAGCTTCGTAGGCAGCGTCTCAAAAAGTTAATGTTTAACGACCAGTCTGTACGATATGTAAAAAAAAAAGGACAATAAAATATTTTATTTATTTAATATTGCTTCGTCACTGTGTACACAAACAACGACTATACGACATTATTGTTTTTTTACATTTGTAAAAAACAATAATGTCGTATAGTAAGTTTTGCTTTACTAAGGCTCTCACCGACTTTGGAGGATGCATTGATGTTTTAGCATACATACATGCTATTTTCTCAAAAAAATAAGTAGTTTTACCTTTAAATCGCTAATTAAATCGTGTCATCTGTATAATTAACAAATTGAGAAACTCAGTTTATATTCTAAAGTATCACAATAAAATGTCGACTCTATGGTAATGCACAAAAAAAACACTTGCATTATGTAAGTTTACTACATCGTATTGATGCCAATGGTCGTTAGCAGTCAATTCTCACTATAACGATTTTACGGACTAATGTAACAATTTCTATGGAAATAGTAGAATTACATAATAAATAATTCAATTAATATATCAGTATAATTTATAGAATAAGAATATTATCTATAAGTTATACTAATAAAAGTATTTGAACTTCAAGATTCAAGTCATAAACATGAAAAAAAAATGAACCTGAGAGAATTTATTTCGATTTTTAGTCTCTTCTTTCCGAACTGGTATAAAAAACTTTCAACTTTTAATATACCTATGTTGAACAAAAATTTTTTTTTTAGATTTACCGAACATACGAAATATGTCATGATAACTGTTATTCTGTAATACTGCAATTAAAAATTTAATGATTGCGTTTTTTACAACCTTTTTTTAAACTTTACAATAAATAAAGAAAATAAAAAAACATGTATATATACCGATTTTCATTATCAAATTAAAAAAAAAATACAGTTTTTTTTTAAACATGTACGTAGTTTTACTTTAGGATTTTAACTTTAAATACCATATATCGTTAATTTAACTACCATATAGTGTAATAACTATGTTTAGGATGCGGTTGGCAACACTACTGACAAGTGTAGCTTTGGCGTGGAGAGTGAAGTAGACCAAAATTTACACTGGTGTTGTTTAATATTTAATATTTACCATTAATGTAACACAGCTAGATAAAACATTTTTGATTATTTCAGTTAATATTTTGTTACTAACAATATCCTTTATGCTAAAACTCGTTATTTTAGATAGGTACGGCTGTTAATTTTTTCTAGAAGTTTCCGTCACAAGTAAGTGTAGAACGCCATTTTGTTGATTTGATAATATGCATGCTATATTCAGATATATTGAAATAAATTCTTAAATTGAAGTATGTAACTGTATATATAATGCTTATAATTTGTAGTTTATATGTCTAAAGATGATTGTGAAGTGTTTTTCTTTATAATTGCATAATTATGTCATAACTTATTTATCTATGTAAAAAATATGTAGTATACTATAAAATGCAGTCGGACTTAAGCAAAGGGGGCACTCATTAAGGGATTAAAGACTTTTTCTATTCAGTTTTCGCTTGGTGGCGATTGGGCTAACAATAAAATTAACCTTCACACTTAGTTTTGCTGTTGGGTATACTGCATTAGATAGGTTAGTAAAAAAAAAACAGGTCAGAGCAAAAACATTTTCCCTCTGTTCCCTAAGTCTGACTTAAATACTAATTTCAAATGTATGTAAACTACTAGTTGAAAAAGAATGTTGTAATCTAAACTTTTTTTTTTTATATAATAGGATGGCTGAAGATTTTGATGTAGAGGCAATGTTAGAAGCTCCTTATAATAAGGTAAGGTGAAATTGAAATTTTAATTACTATATATTTTATATATAGATATGAGTAAATAATATGAGGTCTTAACTACAATTCTCATTATATATTTTTTTTATTTTAAATATTAAGTTAAGAGGCTTATAATTCAAATGTTCAGACTAAAAGTTTTCCTTGAAACCTCATAAGCCAATTAGATTTAACTGTTTGAATATGTAATCATTTGAGTGCAAATTTTTTTAGAAATATTCGTGTTACATACTCGAACAGTACCAATCATCCATATTCAAAAATTACAATCTAGAATCATTTCTTGTATTTATAGAACTTTGTGGTAATTGACCAGCATACTTCACCGACCTGAAAGAAGTGAGAGGTATCCACTACATATTTATTTTAGTTTAAAATTACTTAAATTAATATGCCCCTTCACATCAAATAAATTTCAATGAACTACTTTTGAATTACCTGTTTGATAAAATTCAATTGATAAAAAGTTGATCGTGGAATATGTGAAAAGACCATGCAGCTGATGGGTCATAAATCTTTTGCAGAAGTATCGGTGTGTGATGTTAGCGCTGTGTGCTTCTCTTGTCAATGGTTTTGTGAACGGTAAGTGTAGCTCAGCGCGGCAGCAGCATTTGAGACCAACTAGACCGACATATTTTAGTTCTGAATGTATCCAACGCCGAGTCGAACAGTTATCTCACATACCCCCCTACCAACATTTGTCTTGTTTCTTCAGATTAATGAAATACAAACAATACTGAAGAAATATTGCAAATGTTTGGTTTATACAGTATTTTGCAACATACTAATGCTCTTGTTTATCCATTCACTCGGCGTGTGTTGCTGTGTGCGGCTGCTTCTACCTTGTGCTTTGTGTGACAGGATGACAATTCTTCATCAAAGCATCGTTCGGACAAACGCTCTGATAAATACAAAGAAAAGGACAGGGACAATGGTCGAAGGTAATGCTCTATTTTTACCAAAATCTTAAATTATTTCAAATACAAGTTTATGTTGCACCTGAATGTATAATTTGAAATCAGTTTTAAAAATGAATTATTTATAATAAGAAAACATTTACTGATGTCTATAAAAATTCATATCGTCTTTATAGAACCAGGCAATTTTCATCCTAATCAATGGGATGTCAACACTAAATGACCACTTTTTTTTTTTATTCTGATCATTGACTGTATTTTGTTAATGCATGTTTAAAAATCTCTATAATGTGCAAATTTTAATCTCCTACAGTATCTCAGAATTTGCTTTTTCACCTGTAAGATGTTCTCGATTCCTTTTGTGGGAGATTCTGTCTTATTTGAAAGGTACTATAAAAGGAAACCAGTTGGACCATTTAATAACACTAGTGATAAGGCAATCATCTTCACATACAAGCTATAATTTTATTCAAGAGAGAGCAACAATTTTATGAATTATATTTTTCATTATGAATAGTTATTTAAATTGAAATAACAGTGTAATTGACAATATTGACTAGTGTGTAATTTTCATACAACCAAAC
Organism: Eumeta japonica; assembly: GCA_005406025.1. Classification (NCBI taxonomy): domain Eukaryota; kingdom Metazoa; phylum Arthropoda; class Insecta; order Lepidoptera; family Psychidae; genus Eumeta; species Eumeta japonica. The sequence goes on from BGZK01002085.1 coordinate 53,523, forward strand.
ATGCGTCACTAAGCACCTGTTATTAAGATTAAAATGTTGCCCTTTAAAAAAAGTCATTTTGAGAAGGTATATGCACTTGAGCACTTTAGCAGTCAACACCGTTATAGTCGTTCACCTAGCCGATTTGATATAAATTTATTTATAAGGTGCACTGTAAAACATTTTTTAAACTAATGTTTAATATTAAATTTTTCCAGACCCATCTATTTTAGTCTTTTGCTTTTATTAACAATTTCCATTTACTATGTTTACAGATTTATCCATCTTTATATATAATTATAACTTAATTATTGATCATATTAAACATATCAATATGTGTACCAAATTGTACAAACTACAAAAGAAGTTGTGAAAGTCCTCTAAAATTGAACATTACACAATTACTTGATCAGATCAATATTTTAAAATGAATTTATTGTTTTTTCTTTGGAGTATTATGCAGTAGGTTTATGAGAATATGACACTTAGTGATATATGAAACTTCTCAATGATTATTGCTTTTTTTCTTTTGATTTATAACATGTATAAACTCTGAGAGGGATCTAAAGTATTTTGTTGTGGAGAGATTATGTAAAGATGCAAGCATCATAATGGAGCAACCGCCATGTGAAAAATATGTTATTTCTTCACCAGGTGGCATTTTTTTTTTTAATTAATTATTATCCAAAAACAAAGCCGTTATTGACTGATAATGCAAGCAGGCATTTATAAAATGACCTAAAATTCATATATGACAATTGTTTTAAAATGCATACATTTGAGCTTTTTATGCATTTTTTATAAATAGATTACAGAGTTGTTATATATGTGTGTATATATATAGTTGTGAGACAAGTTTGTGACAATAACATATTTTTCCAATCCCGTTGGTCACACAGGTAAGAGAAAAAGGTTTTTCTTATTTCATAAGTAAAAAATTGCAGTAAAATTTCTCTGATTGTGCTGTTTGTATCTGCTTAATTTTGATACCATAAAATAGAAAACATTTTAATTAAAAAAAAGTAAAAACTGTGTTCAACCATTTTGCTATTGTTTGTCTATCCACCAAAATGAGTGAATCTTACATAAGAATTCGATACATTTTGAAGTTTGATTACAAAAAAACGCTACACAAGCCGCGAAAAAAAATTGTGACATTTATAGACCTAATGCAGTGTTGGTAACAGTAGCATAAAATTGATTCAAGAGTTTTAAGTCCAGTCATTTTGATATCAAAGATGAACCTCGCTCTGGTCGACCTTTTATGGATAAAGTCAATGCCGTTTTGGAAAAAGTAGAACAAGATTGGCATAATAGCTCTAATGACAGCTGAAGAATTAGGGTTTGACCACAAAACAGTTTTGACTCATTTGAAAAAAAGCAATATACAAAAAAAGCTCGATACTTGGGTCTTACACAAGCTCACTAAAAGAAATCCATTCGATTGTGTATCCAATCGATTTGCGATTCTCTATTGGAATAAAATGAAACCGCACTGTTTTTGAAAAGATTGATCCCTGGTAATGAAAAATAAATTGTCGATCAACAAGAATGTGGGAAAAAGATCATGGTCAAAAGGCAAGCAAGTTCCACAGACTATAGTGATACCCGGATGTATTTTCAATAAGTTGATCCTATGTGTATGGTGGAATTAGAAGGACATTATTCATTATGAGCTTTTACTCCCAGGAAAAACCATCAATTTGGATCTCTACTGCCAACTGCTGATGAGACTTAAGCAAGAAGTGTTGAAAAATGAATAACATAATAATGATTAACACAAAGGGTGTGGAGTTTCACTATGATAATGCCAGACTACACACATCTTAGGCTCAGCAAATATTGAGAGTTTGGTTGGGAAGTGATAATGCATCCATCTTATAGTGCTGACTTTGCACTGCCAGATTTTCACCTGCTTCTATCTATTCAGAATTCTTTAGTTAGCGTTAGGTTAACATTAAGAGAGAACTGTCAAAACTACTCATCGCAGTTTTTTGATCACAAGTTCCAGTAACAGAAGTTATGTCACTACCTACATAATGGCACAAGTTGTTATGAAAAATCTTGAATTTGTATATAAAATACGAAAAAACTTTTTCCCTGACCCTATAGCTTGATTGCTATATTAGCAATCAATAATCTAAGACCATGAAAAGGCACAAATTCCAGTCAAAACGTTTCCAATAATATTAAATTAACCTTAAAAACCCATATTCTAACACAGATATATTGGAGCCAAAATATTTCCTATTTTCTTAATTATATAATGATGATTAGTACAGTCATTTAGTATTTTTACTTGGAAAGTTTTGAGTTTTGAAAATTGGTAATTTTATAGATTTTGATATGTTCCTTCCAAATTTCAGCTTTGCCACCTCGTATGTTTGCCGCTCGCGCCGCCATATTGAAAAAATGGCGCCCAAAAGCAGATTTTTGATAATAACTCCTTTCCGACGCATTTTACAGGAAAAACATATACACAAAATAAAAGTAGAGAAAATTTTCTACAATTTATGTCATAACTTTTTTTTCCCTAAAATTAATAGTTTCGGCGTAGGAGCGCCGTAAAGTGTAATTCAATACACGTTTCGGCAGAAATACTCATTTCCACACCACCATGAGGTGGATTTCCACACCGCTTTTATAATACGCTTACGTTCTTCTAATTTGTTGTCACTTTTTTCATTGTACCAGGCATCCATTAATAACTTAAACCCTGTACTTCGAAAACAAACCACAGGCGCCTCATTGGCAGTGACAGCAATTAAAATATCATCACCATATTTTTTAAGCAGTTGTGTTTTCACTATTTTTATGTGTGGATGGTAATCACCTTCAATTTTTGTCATTAGTTCTTCCAGAGAAAACTGACATTCTTCGGAATTTTCTTCGAGATATGAATAAATGTATTGCATCGCGGTATCAATCTCGCTTGCATATGGACCTCTTTTTTTTCTTTCTTCGGTCGAGGGCGTTTGATACAATTTCTTCATACACGAATTGTGATATTGTGCATCGGCTGCGACTAAGTAACCTGTTCAAGGCGTTCAACTATTGCTTGCCCCAATCATCGTTACGAGCCCAAGCAAGTTCTGAAATACTATTTTTCATCGACAATTTACGCACACTATACACAATATTACGTTCACATAAACGTCTGTTTTGTGTAGATATGAACTCTGCTGTTATCTCAGCAGCACATAAAAACAATGATTTTGAATGAGAACACGTGTAGATCTCAGTTGTACTTGAGAAGTTGTACCATCACTTCCCCTACGCAAAGCTGCAGCGATTAACTTCTCATTATTATATTGTTTTCGACACGCATCGTGAACTACTATGGATTTCAATCCCACCAAAAGTTTGTATTTATTGTCTTTTCTTTGTGTACTTGACTGACGAAAAGTTTCCAATCCTTTTTCCTTCACTTCAATAACTTCACTTTCTTGCAGTATATCACCACAAATAAAGCAGTTTACTTCATTAGAAGCCATGGCTCTGTAAATGCAAACGACACTGTTAGATGATAAACGTGTACTGATGACTCAGACTAAATATTTCTATTGAGCTCAGCTGAGGCCAGATGTTTCTTAGAAGGGGCCTGACACAGAAGGGACGCATTCCTTTATACCTGCGGAGACATAAAAGACTAGCTAGACATGATAGACTAGTAGTTAGCTAGGTTTTCATTCTATGGAACAATATTTAACCTTCGTATAATTTTTATAATTTACAAATCACAATATGAGCAGTTTAAAGTAAATATTACACGTTGGTGTGGATGTATAATGGTTTACGGTGCTCGTACGCCGAAACTATTCATTTTAGGAAAGAAAATGTTATGACATAAATTGTAGGAAATTTTCTCTACTTTTATTTTGTATAGATATGTTTTTCCTGTAAAATGCGCTGGAGGGGAGTTATTATCAAAAAACTGCTTTTGAGCGCCATTTTTTCAATATGGCGGCGCGAGCGGCAACCATGCGAGGTGGCAAAGCTGAAATTTGGAAAGAGCATATCAAAATCTATAAAATTGCCAATTTTCAAAACTCCCGGAAAACTTTCCAGGTAAACTCTATTTTTTCGACCAAATGACTGTACTAGATGTTTCTATAAAAGAATAAATTGTTAAAGCTAATGCATTTTAGTTGTATGGTATCAAGTAGTTTTATGAATACCTACTGTAGATAATCAGTATATGTGTTCTTATTGTCATTAGTATGGAGTGTTAATTTAGTGAATAAATAAATATAATTCTTAAATTAATTTTACTGTACAATAATTATTGAAATCCTATGGTGCATAATTTAATCCTGCGTATTGTTAATTTTTTAAAATATTAATATTTTTTTTTGTTTCATATTCATAAATAGTATACTTAGCACAAGACTAATACATATTTATTGTAACAGACGGAGTCGGTCGAGAGAGCGAAGAAGATCTCGGGATAAGGACTCTCGACGTTCACGGGACAAAGATGATAAAGACAGGAAGGATAAAGATCGGGATCGCGATAGAGATCGTGGTGACCGTAAAGACAATAGAGAACGAGACCGGGACCGCGAGCGGGATCGAGACCGAGAGCGGGATCGGGAACGAGAACGAGACCGTGATCGAGATCGTAGCCATAGAGATAAGGAACGCGAACGCGATAAGGATAAAGAAAAAAGACGCAGCCGTGACAAAGAACGAAGTCGTGAGAAAGAACGAGAACGTAGCCGTGATAAGGATCGTGAACGGAGCCGTGATAGACCCTCCAAGAGAGAAAGAAGTCATGAAAGGGAACATGGCAAAGATCATAGATCGAAATCAAGAGGATTAGAACCAAAACTTGATGAACTTCCTCCTGAAGAAAGAGATCTTCGCACTGTATTTTGTATGCAATTATCGCAAAGAATTCGAGCAAAAGATTTGGAAGAATTTTTTTCATCTGTTGGTAAAGTTAGGGATGTAAGACTGATCACTTGTAATAAGACTAGGAGATTTAAAGGCATAGCTTATATAGAATTCAGAGATGCAGAATCTGTGCCCCTGGTAAGTTTCAATCTTCTATGTGTAATAATTATCTTGTTTGAAAATTATTTCAATGATAAATATTTTCAGGCTTTAGGTCTAACTGGGCAGAAACTACTCGGTATTCCTATTATTGTACAACATACTCAAGCTGAGAAGAATAGGGTTGGGAATAGTTTACCTAACTTGGCACCAAAGACTAGCAATGGACCTACAAGGTTATATGTTGGTTCATTACATTTTAACATCACAGAAGATATGTTACGTGGCATATTTGAACCATTTGGAAAAATTGATCACATTCAATTAATGACTGATCCAGAGACTGGCAAAAGCAAAGGATATGGATTTTTGACTGTAAGTAAATCATCACTCATTGCAATATAATTGTAGGTGAAATGCTTAAAAAAAGATATTTCTTCCACGTAGTGGTGAATTGTTCATTTAATTTGTATTGCTTTTCCTGCTAATATAGGATGATATGAGTTATTAAAGGCTGGAGTTCCACCCAAAATTCCAAATTTGTTACCACTTAAAAATTCATAATGTTTAATATGAATATGCAGTATAAACTATGTAACAACACTGAAGGGAATGTGCATTTTATGGCGATATAGAGAGTTGTTAAATTGAGAGAAGGAAAATTAGAATCAGAAAAACAAAATGAAAATCCAAAGCGTCTGTATCTTCTGCCCTGTTTCAATCGCCTATATCAGTAAAACTTTTTTGACAAAAAATCAGTAAAAACTTTTGCTAGTCACATTTACAGTTTGACAAGATTGTGAACAACTAAAAATATGCTAACGTAATAATCTATGACTTACTTGTTAGTCATGGTCAACAACAGTCTACACGTGCAAACAATTCCAATTTGTAAACAAAAGAACGAATTTCTTAGAAAGTTCGTATGCATGATGGGGACTATGGGCTAGGATAATAATGGCGACAAAAGAATGTACACAAGCTATGCAGTTTTTTACTAATTTTAGCAACTTAAAAGGTGCTTTTTGTTACTTAATCATTGTCATTATTGAGAGTGGGGTGTAATGCAATATAGAGTGTATCATTGTATGGAAGGCAAGCTAAATCAACTAAAGCCAAATGATTTCGACACTTTGGGGAGTTTGTCATTAAATTGAGTGACATTACATGGAGTTTACACTGTATATATAAAACTAATATTTTTAAAAATATTATTATAGATAAACCTAGTAGTAGTTATTTTCCTTATTTTAATACGTAGGAAACTCACATAAAATTGAAAATGGAGATTTTGGCAATATTCAAAAGTTTTTGTTAGAAATACATAATATATGTAAAATCTCAGTTGCAAATTGTGCTATATGTTATATCCAAACGATGCTCGGTGTACGAATAATTGCACATTTTACATCACGGTACTTTTGTATGACCCTGTTCTTTACCACTATCATATAAATACAAGCCCTAGTTGTAAGTTACTTGTCATTTCGATTTCAAGGTGTTTCAGGTATATTTAGTGTACTACTTCCAAACTAAACAACCCCCCATCCATTTATTTTCCTAAGTATTATAAAATACAAAAATTAGGTAATATTTGAAATAATTACACAAATTGTTAAGATTTTATGATACCATTTAGATATGTATTCAATAATATGTTATTGTATTTTAACTAATAAAAAGTAATGTTTATGAAATAAAAATATATTGAAATTTACAAGCATAATTGTTTTATAAATCAAAATAAGTTTTATGTTTTAATGTTTATTTGTATCTTAACACTAATAACAAAAAATGCAAGGTTACCTGAAGTATTGTTATGTTTTGTATTATTGTACCGTGTTTTGTGGCATAGATTTTGTGCTATGCTACTAGAATATACAAATAAATCAAAAGGATGATGATACTCCAGCCTATATCCAAACTGAACCTAGAAAAATTAAGATCTAGACAACCCTTTCATTTCATATATGCAGATATAATAGAGATTTTTATTTATATTTCAATAAAAGTATAATTGCAATATGGAGATTGCAACTCATAACAATTTTTAGAACATGAAGCATAATTATTAGATTTTATTTAGACCAAACTCTAATTTTGTATTTTAAATAATATTAAGCTGCCTCATGAATAATGTTGGTTTTATAAAACCTTAATATTCATAGTGTAACCTACCATATTCTATGGTCTTAACCCAATGTTCAATAAGCTCTATGAAATTGTGGTAAAACCATTCTTTGGGCTTAGATAGGCAAAGAATTTCTAAACTTCATTTTCAACATCTATGGACCCAAGTTTTTTTCCATCAAATAATTTTGTTATGAATCTGAATAAATAATCTGATGGAGCAAGGTCCAGACTGAATGCTTGATGTGGTTGGAGTTCAATACCACCAAGTTCTTTGATTATATCACCATATAACTTTCACAGTATGTGGTTAGCATTGTCATGTTGTAAAAGCACCCATTTTCAATTTACTAAATATGGATATGTCTTCTACAAAACCTCCTTATACATTTGTATCAGTTCTTCACTGTGTATCTCGGTAATGATGGTTCCACCATCTGGAAATATTTCAAAGTTATTCTAAATCTTCATAATTCCACCAGACACAAAACAAGACTCTTCTCGAATTGACCTCTCTTTATAATGGATTCAGATAATTTTTTATGTTTCAATTGTTTAGACAAATCTATTTTACATCACAAGAAACAATGCATTTACTACAACAATATTTTTTTGGCAGAGCAAGGAACTGTTTACACACTTCTACTGTTTATTTAGTGGGGCACTATTAGACAATTTCTTTAGGTCTTAACCCAATAATTGTAAGTTGTGATGTATGATGACTTTAAAAGGTTCAAAGGAGTCCGAGTACTGATACAAGGTTGGTTTTCTACTGCTTCCTTTGTAGCCTCTATCCGATACAGGTAGGTGACCAGAACGCGATTGATCTACCAGTGTCCAATCTTCACTATTAAAACGATTATACCAACACTGTGTCGTGTGCTCATTAACTCTTATCTTCTTTAATTTCACATATTTTCCCTCTGCAGCTCTTTTAACCTTTTATTTCCAATAATGTCTCAACTATACACAAATTTCATGTTTATCACACTCCATATGTTTTATTATCCAAGTGTCTTGCCCTGTCAATTAACACAGTATCATGAAAAGAAAGTAAAATAGTATTATAGATTTTCATAGAACTATAAACTTGTAACAATTCGACATTTTGAAAATAATGTCTATAAGTCAATGAAATTGGCAAAGTCCAATGAACAAAGTAATTTTAGATAAAATTAATTTAATACTTATTTAGTTTATATTCCAAAAAATGTATTGAATCAAAATGATGTTACTTTACAATGACAATACCCAAGCATCCGAACTTTGTTTGACATCTTTCGAGTTTGCCATGAGAATATGATAACTTCCAATGGTAAAAGTTGCTTATCTTAATTTATTAATAATATGTATGTACAATGAATAACATATAAAATTTATCTGTTACCTGCTGTCATGGTAATAATACTAAGTTATACCAAGGCTAATTATGTCTTGTGGTGCCATATGTTGTTGAAAACTGTACATAAGCCTATTGATACTTGGCTACTGTGTCCAATAGCACAGTGACAAAACAACTGTCTCAAAATGTTACAAAAATGGTGCAAGACAATATTAAGAATAATATTTTTTCAATTATGTTGTAGGGATGTCATCATATAGATGAACTTGGAAAGCAAAACATTACCAAAGTACAAATTTTCATTGAAATTGGTGCAAATGTATAAATTTATGCATATATATAAATTTCTTACTTAAGTAATAAAATGGAGAGGTCTGGTAAAATTTGCAGTGCTCAGTCATTTATGTGGCAATTTTCTTACCCATCATAACAATTTTAATTATCTGTTAAAGTAATTTATAGCAATTTGATTGAATTAATTTTCTTATGTCCCAGTAACCAATGAAAAGACCAAATTTCATGTGTTGTATATTCATTACATTCAGTGAATTAATATTTGTATATTAAATGTAGGTTAAAATGTTATTTAAAATGCAGTTAATAATTTTAAAGAATAGTAAGATTTTTTATTACTTAATAGTAAAATTCTGTATTAGTAATTTTATCACAATTGAATGTATGATCTTAAGTCGAATTAATCTGTTTAATTTAATTAAAAGAAAGAAAATAAAAAATGTTCATGAGAATTATTTTTTTCTTAATTTTTATTAAACTAAAAACAATTATTTACAAACATTTCTATCTTTTTGTTTAAATATAAATTATAAGGAGTGCGTAAATGTAGACCATTATCAATCAAAAATGTTGATAGTGGGTGGACGAATTACGCAACATCAAATTGTTTAGTTAATATCTTGTGCTATTGTTTATTTACAGTAGTGATATAATATATTATTCAGACATTTTAATAACATCAAGTGATCATAAAATACATAGCTAGTGTTAATTTTTAAGGCAAATTGTATTCTGTAATAATAAAAAAAAACTACAATTGATTTCTTTATGTGTTCAGTTCCATCATGCTGCAGATGCTAAAAAAGCGATGGAACAGCTAAATGGATTTGAACTAGCAGGACGGCCCATGAAAGTAGGCAATGTGACAGAGCGAAATGATGGCGGCGCATCAGCGCGCTTCGACGCCGACGAGCTGGATCGCGCCGGTGTCGATTTAGGAGCCACTGGCCGCCTGCAACTTATGTTTAAATTAGCCGAGGGCACTGGCTTGCAGGTATATTTCTCACTGGTACCTTTTTGTTGTATAATATATTCTTATTAGTTTATGTATTATTATGCAACAATTGCAAAATTATTTGACATTACAATATAAAACAAAGACAATTCTTTATTAGAAAAGCAATAAAGAATTGTCTCATTGCCCTTAACATTTATCATAATAGATCCTAAAACTTATCAAATATTTTATTGTTGCTATAATTCTGTTATCTTTGAATTTTTAATATCTTTTATAAAAATGCAACTTTTATTAAGAGCCTGAATTAACTGCCTAAAATTGGTTAAATAAAAAAAATGTCATGTTAATAATTCTCATACAAATGTAATATGAATATGTATTGCTGGGAAAAGCTAGTTTGTTATATTAATCGAGGCTTATGTTATCCTTCAGATCCCACCAGCAGCAGCATCAGTGTTGATGGGATCAGGAGCTGCCCTAGCCGCGCCGCAACCACAAATTGCTCCACCTATCGCCACACAATGCTTTATGTTAAACAACATGTTTGATCCTGCCACGTAAGTTAACTGACTTCTGAAGGCATATCATAATAAAATTTATAAAACTGTATTATTGGTACTTTTTAATACGAATATGGTACTTAAGAATTAAAACATATTGTTAGATACACTAGTATTATTCATTCAGTTATTTCTTGTTTTAACTATTTTACACCTTTAGGTTTTTTAAATATTTTGAATTTTATGTACATGTTATTTTAAAAACATAAACAAAAATTCATTAGCTTTACATTTTATTTTCCATATTACAATCCTAACTAGTATTTACATATTTTCTGGATTCCTTCTGATTAACCTAAACAGTTTTGTTTATTTAATTTAAAATATTAGATACAATGTAAAATCATGTGTCAATAAAACTGCTTATCAAAATGAATCCATTTATATAAAAGTATATGTGATTAATGCTTGTTGCAGGGAAACAAATCCAAACTGGGACATAGAGATCCGCGACGATGTGATCAGCGAGTGTAATAAGCACGGCGGTGTTTTACACGTGTATGTGGACAAGGCGTCGCCACAGGGCAACGTGTACTGCAAGTGCCCCACCATAGCCACGGCTGTCGCGTCAGTCAACTCGCTTCATGGCAGATGGTTCGCGGGCCGCGTCATCACCGCCGCCTATGTCCCTCTTGTCAACTACCACTCCCTGTTTCCAGATGCTATGACTGCGCTCACGTTGCTACTGCCCACGCGCACGCGATGAAACTCGGCTGCCAGAAATTCTTTTGATAAATAAATGGAAGAAAGCTTTCAAATACTGGTTTAAGAAATAAAGCATGTATAGGTAAACGATCAATGGAATGACTATTGTATAATCCTTGTCATCAATATAAATTATAATGTTTATTAGCAATCAACTATTAAAAATATAACTTCTTCTAGTTGTGTCCTAACACCAAATGTCTAGATTTTCAAGTATTGGTCAGGTTAGTTTTCTGTATGAATTTGAGGATGAGATGACCTAACAATCTCTTATATCATTATGATCAATGAAAAGAAATAAAATTGGACATTATAACTAGAAAGCAACTGCAGAGAGAAAACAACCCACAAAGTTCATTAATGTCTATTGTGAAGGTTGGAAAATTGTAATATTGAAATGTAGTACATAGTTTCTGGTTTTTTGATTATTTTCAAATGCATATATTTATTAGGATTCCTCATTGTTACTACTAAACAGTTTTTATAATCACATACAAAATATAATTCAACTACCTTATGCAGATGCTAAGTGTGTATGTTTTTTTAAATAAATAAGGCCTAAGACGCACTAGTTTGCAAGACTTGTTCCCATTGTATAAATGTACCGGGGACAGGACTTTAATATCCATGTCTGAAGACACTGGAGACTTGTTTTCTTCCATTGGCTTATTTCCGCAATAGACTTTGCTGAAGTAGCTTCTATCTGTGCTCCAGAAGTGATCTTTTAAAGATTTGTCAAATAAAACGGGGTCTCCTCAATTGTTTCTATCAATATTCTAAACTCATTATGAAGCACTCACATGATTCCTGTATCATACCTCAATCCACTCTGAATTGGCATTGGAAACTAAAACTGCCAATGTGCACAGTTTCATTTGTCTACATGCACTGTGAGACAACTCTTGCAGAACTTTGCATCTGCCACAAAGAACTATTGTCGCTGTCTCCATCTGATTGCACAAACAATATTTATTACATTGAAAAGTACACTTAAGCACCTAAGCAATAAAGTCTAAATTTAATTACAAGTAATTGCTGAAACACATTGAAACAATTGTTTCGCACACAGTAGTATCCAGTGCGTCTTAGGCCTAATATTCATTTTGAGGAACTCCAGTTTGATATTTAATAAAAATGGAAAAATTATATCATAAGAGTCTAGGATTTTTTATTTAAATTTGCTTAAGAAATACTTGAACAGCTCTTAATACACAAAAGTGTCATACAAATTGTAGATCTTTTACTGTGTAGTTTGTCTAGTATGTAAAAGTACATGACTGACATTTATAATGCACATTTTCTAACATTGACAATGTGAAATAGAATGTTTATTTGGTTGTAGCAGAAACTAGCTTTAAATTGATTATCAATGTAAATATATTTTGTAGGTGTGTTGTGTGTGTATTTTATCAATTATTGATTTCAAAAATATGGAATGCGGTTTATTACATTCCTTCTTATTTACAATATGTATTTTGTTTTTATGAAAAAGAAAAGTATAACTTAGATTCACACCAAAACTGTAAATAATGAAATATAATTTAATAAATTAGAAAGTTATATGTGGCATTTTGATTTCTCACATTTTTTTATAGATATCAAGCAATTTTACAATACACTTCTGTGGAAGTTTGAAAAGATTCATTTAAAAATACAAGTTCAACGTTTCCTGGATATTAACATTTCTTGAAACTAGTGCAATTACATTAGAGATTTTGTTGTTTATTGCATGGAGGTAAAATAAATAGGTTTCAATATCAAAATGATATGACTTTTATATAGCTTTGTTCATTACAATTTGAATGAAAACTAGCTACACAATGACAACCTTTGTAGTGCGAGGAGGTGGGAGGTAACCTACGTCGCCCACGACTTGCTCCACCTGTACAATGACACCAACACAAATAACAACCAGTCTGCTAGTTATGATGATTAATGGTAAATAATTTGTAGAACAAGCAATGCTTACAATTGCAACACCTAGTTTAATGTGTTTATATTCACTGTACAATAAGTTTTTTTTTCTGATTATTGCTACTAAAGGATGTTTAGACTTGAAATACATTGTTAATTAAGTCAGTTATTTCATTAAAAACAGGACTGACAAACTAGATGCTACTTAAATTAGGATAGTAATTTAATTTGTACTAAAAAAAAATGAGAAAGAAATGTGTAGAGGAATACATTATAATTATTAACACTACTTAAAGTAAAAAGTTTAAGGATTTTTTTTAATAATGCATGTATAGAATTTTAGATTGTCATGTTTTTATGAATGTAATAATAGACTAATAATTGATAAAATTTATTTAATAATATAAAATGATAACATTTAATGATATTATTGCTTTTGTCACAGTGCCAGATAATTCAGTCTTGTGTGATATAAAATGTGATTACAAACAAATGTGCAAAGATTCTTAGAAATCTATACTAAAATAAATGTCTAAATGACTCTAATCCAATCTATTTCTAATGTGGCAGGGCCCCTTTGTTTAACTGGTTGATAAACACCACCATACATTTGTATGCCAATGCTTGTTACTTGAGCTAAGTCTAAAGTTTCATTATTGTTTACTCTTTTACCACGGAAATATGCTTTGAATTCGGTAAATGGCAACGTTCTTACAGCAAATTCATCCTTAGGTGCCTGAAAGTATTGTTCAAAAGAGTAGTTTGGTTCATCATTGAGTCCCCTATGACGGAGTACAACTTTAAATCCATTGTATTGTCCTTGACCTCTACAGCTTATCTGTAACTTGGTGTGACCTGACAAATCATAATTCCCAAGTGCTCGAATGCCAGCAAAACCGGCTCCATTAGGCTGAGGGTTGAGTAGAGAAAAAAAAATAGCTCTCCGAAAATTTGTGTTTTGGTGCAACACCAAAGTAGCTTTGGACATCCCCACATCTCTTAAAGTATCCGATTGTTCAACCCATGACTCTACTCCATCGGATTTCGAAAAATCAAAAATATATTTCTCATCTGCAGATGTATTTGTACTGTTGTCACATAGTACATTTAGTTTATTTAACATGAACAATAATAAAATAATTTTAACCAAATAGATTTTGATTAAAGACATGACAAATGAAAACAGAACTAGAGTTGCTGGTTATGCTAATGCGACTATCGAATGTGTGAAATTATCTGTATAAAATGACAAACAGTGGACATTTGACACTTTTATCAAAGTGTTATTGACATCAGTATCTGGAAAATTCTTCCATGTATATATTTCCTAATTTATCACTGAATAGTTCATTACACATACATAAGCCACGAGATAAAGTTTCTAACTTGATGGTAAAACATATATACTTAAGGCCATATATTTTTTAATAATATTTCAAACTAAGTTTTAGTGTCAATTTAATAAAATCTTATACACAGTATATTATTATTATCCTTTAAATAATTGATTTATAAAATTAATACCATACCAAGTGATCATTAATGGAGAATAAAACAAAATAACATTTTATAGCAATAACAAATTTTTAGACTCACAGTGAGAATTTTCTCATTTTTCTAAATCCAATTTTTTTTAATTACTTTACAAGTGAATTCACATTTTTCACGAACGGTACGCTTTATGATTATCTGTTTTTTTAATTGGAATTAGATAAAATTTGTTGTGTAATACTAGTGAACAAACACGTTGAAGTTACAAAAACAATAATTGCTACCAATATCGTAACAAATTACATTAGGCTCTTCAATAACAAACATTCATACAAACCGCTTCTTTCATTATTGTCGTATTACTATAGTCTTTGACAGTTAAGATGTGACACAGCATAGATTTTAATACCCTATTAGACGTAAGTCAACTTAAATAGCTGTATATTCACATCAAACAACTTAAATAAAATTAAAGAGATTGGCAACCGGAAAGGCTAAGTTCAACAACAAAGGTCGATTAAAATTAATATTTTTGCAGCACATTTATACGAATAGCAGAAGCGAAACTACATTGTTTTTTGGTAAAAATAATTTTCAGTGAAACTATATAATAATAGAATTGTCACATCAATAGATGGCCATATCGAATACATATTTTATTACTGAGCAGTCACGAAAACAAACCACTAAATATTGTTTCAATTATAATACTCATAGATCATTTGAGTTCGTGATTGCCATAAACTGTTTATATTTGCGACTTTCTTTATAAGTCTTTAAATTCTTTATCTTTCAATATGTCGTATGTCGCTTTTATCATTATTTTTAATAAGTTAAACACACTATTCACAAATAGAATATGTTGTAACAGATTAATAAATGCTTTAGTCATAAGTAAGATGCTTTAAAAGGTCTCGATGGAACGATTTATTTGATACAACTTAAAAAAGTAACGAAGGCAGTAATGTAGAAAATAAAGTTATGTATTATTTTCCCTTTCACCATAAAATTACTTATATGAAAATATTATGTTCACCGCCGTGCTCAATGACGACTCATTGCAGGTTTCTTTCATTTCAGAGTTATCTGAAGTATATAAATATTAAAATATATCATAGATTTCCGAACGCTCGAATATTTTTGTGCGCATAATTTATTTAGGTACAAAGTATTTGCAAAGCATTGACAAAAAAAACTATAGATTGCTCACTATAGATTCATATAAACAGCGTACCAGCTCATTGAGGATATAAAGTACGCACGTATAATTGTTTACGTACTTGAACGACCGAGATTAATTAGGCGCCTTTTAAGTTTGCCATGGAAATATAATAACTTTCCATGGAAACAGCTGAATTAATTCTTAATAATAAATAAATAAATACAAAATACACATATATATTTTATTTATGTCATGAAATGGCACTAAGCTTACGTTTAAATTGTTTTTATCTTATTTTTTCCAAATAGAACACCAATATAGATAAACTTCAAAAATAAACTTCAAAAATAAAAAAAAAATCGCAATCCCTGGGGTCATTTGCAAGATCGTCGTGGCAGATATACAAAAATTAATAATATAATACTATAGCACAGTCAATGTTTGATGGTGACGCTTTTTTAAAGTTAGTGTTCTTTCTCGATTCTGCGGTAACCGAGCATGCAACAAAATAAAATAAGTCTTGCATTAAAACTAAAAGGAAAAAGAAATTGCTTATAAATTGGAGGAGAAGTATGATGAATACGAAACGTTATATTCAGTAATTTTGGAAAAACATATTAAATAGTACTGCCACTTGTATTAAAAATAATTGTACAGAAGAACATCAAAATTAATACCAGCATAGATTTTATTATTTCTTTTATTAACTACACATAATATAAAATTCCTTGTGATTACATAAAGTCATTGAAATAAACCAGCTATGAGCGCTTAAACGAAGGTATATATCGGACATATCCTTATAATTAATAATATATGAGTATTTATTATTCATATTTAGTAAATATCAAAGAATGTCGTTAAATTTAAGTTATAGTGAAATGAAGTGCAGTTAGTATTGACATATTAGATTTTTCAAAACACTGGAAATAGATAAATTTGGGCATCATTCGTAAAATAGAAAGATTGTATAATTCGCTTATCTCGGAAGAAAACTTGCTCACTAAGCATTCATAGACAATAAAAACGTGACACATAAGAGCATACTATCCCTAATATTAAAACACCTATCATAAAACACGACACTTCTATGTTTGTCTGTTCGTTTACTTGTCCATAACTTATTTTCTTTTAAATTTTTGAAAATGGAGATTTCATTACACGTCGAAGATTTAAGATCCTAGAAATCTTTTATAGTCATTTTCAAAATGATATATATGTGCCTGTGTTTATGAGTGTGTGTGTGTGTAAACCTTGATTATTTTTCAAACAACTAGGCTAGATTGTTGATAAATAGGTTGGAATCGAAGTCATTACATCCGAAAAGACTTAACTAGACGCACTTAAATTTCCTTGAAGTTTGGTATTAATTGACTACGTAGACTTTGAAAACCATCAAAAATATTATTTTTTTTTAAGAATTTAAAAACTATTTAATCGATCGAAAACGAAATCTGATTAGCTCCATTCCTAACAAAATGTTAAAAACTTTATCAAAATTGGTTTTTTTCTTATAGGAATAAGATCCGACATTAAAAAAATGTATCCTCATCTGTTAGTAGAATCAATAATATTTTATAGCGAATGTTAATCGAATCAAATAATGTTTTAAAGGCAGATAACAATATTATAAACTTATGAGAACAATGTCTCCCACCGTAGTCCTGTTGCTGTTAACATTAATTAATTAGTTAATAATTTATTTTTTGATTTTTATGTTAAGTAATTGCACATCACAAATACAAAACTTTCGAATATGATGTTTTACATCTTGTTACAATAGGGACCTACCTTTATGACTACTACAGCTACTTGCAGCCAGAAGTAAACAAATAGAAGAACTGAACTTATTTCCCTTATTTGTTAATTAAAAAATATTAATACGAATGTAAAGTTTACAAAATTTAATTATATTTGTAACTGGCAGTTACCGTGACATTATTTGCAGCCTACATAAAAAAGTAATTACTTTTAACAACAGTAGGACTACGGTGGCAGACATGTTCTCATAAATGTATAATATTGTTATCTGCCTTTAAAACATTATTTGACTCAATTAACAGATGAAGATTTATTTTTCTAATGCCAGACCTTAGACTATTGGAGAGATATCGTGTATGTAAAACGTTATATAATGTTTTTTCTCAAAATAAATTTCTTATCAATCTATTTTTAAACTCTAAATACTTCTTGAGTTTAAAAAACTGTACTTAGTGTTGCAAGCAGCATTTAAATTAGTGCTTAGATTCTAAATATTTTCCACCAAGTATTGGAACAAACAACATTTTTTATACTAATAATTTAAAAAAAATCGTTGATAATTTAGAATTCGAGTGTTTCAGCTATTATGATTTTGTCCTTTCCGAGCTCCAAAACATTATTAGTTAAAACGATGAGAAAATTCTTGGCGCTAGCCTGCAAGGTCGAACGTAACTCATTTTTTCTTATATAGACAACGAATAAATTTTACGCCATCTCAAAAAATAATAAAAATAAGAGTTGCCATTTGTCAGCTAATGTGTGACATTTGTAATGATGAATATTAAAGTATGAAATAGTTATTTTATTTATTAATAGTTTTTTCGGTATTTTTTATAGAGATACCGGGTTAAATTTTGGCAATAAATTATAGGTTTTTCAAACAATATAAATTATTGATTTGATTCTTCATACATTCTGATGTTTTATAATTTTATTCAATCAATTTCGTCGCATTTCTAATGAAAGGTGACATTTTATACTTAGACAAAAAGATCTTATTTTTGAGCACAGAAATAAACTAAACTAAATCTTTTATATCATTCATGTATTATCACAGACGAATAATAATAAAAAAATTTAAATACTAATTAAAACACAAGTTGATCCTATTCATTTATTTAATATTTCAATGACAAGATCTTCTTACTTGATTCTATATTTGTTGGATATCAAATACTATATACTAACGCTCATTTTCTTTCTTACATTTTGTTTTCAATAAAAATACTAACTTTTGGGCCTGAGTAAAATATAAGTTGATTTCGAAATACATATTAGGTCGAGATAAACAATGACCAATTCATTGTTTATCTCGACCTAATACGTATAATATTACTGTACCATTTGACACCTCCAAAAATTAATTCTCAAAATTCCCAAATTTAAAAAAATAGTCCAAAGTTTTACTTATTTTTTAATTTTAGTAGAATCTGAGTAATAGACAATATAAAACTAGTCTTTATGATGAAAAAATTCAATGATGACGTTTTGCGACGTGTCACGTTGCGTGAAACTGTCTTGTTTGTAGCTTCGAATTAATACTATCACTCCTATTCGATCTTCGTACTTGCGTGCGATTGTAGTCTTACAAAAGTCTCATTACATACAAAGCAATTTTTCCCGAAATTAAATTTAAAAATGGTACGTATGAAAAAATGAATTTAAATTTGAAATACTTATGTATACCTATTGTAATAAATTAATTAAAATTATAATATAATCTTACATCTTAGAAAATTTAGATTACTTTAAATTTCTAGCCGCCTTCACCGAGTTCCACAACAGTGGGTGCAGGCAGTCGTTCGCCTAGCAAGGTTTCTGTGGCGCCGCGGTCTGCAAATAGCGGTACCGTCCGACAAAGAAAAACTACCACGACTACAGCGGCACGCAGCCGCACCACCGGAGCTGGCTCTGGAGGGATGTGGCGCTTTTACACAGATGATTCCCCTGGCATTAAAGTGTATGGCTATTTAAACTATGTTATATTATAAAATTAAATGTATGGACGAAATGTTTCCGTTTGGTATTGTATTCTGAAATAGGGTGGTATATATATCTTTTTTATTTTAATTAAATACAGTGGAATCTCAATAACTCGAATATCAAGGGAAATGCAAAAAATTCAAGTTAACAAGTTTTCGACTTAACAAGAACTTTGAGATACATTGACTGTGTCGACAAGGAAAGACATAACGTTCACAGCTGTATTACTTAGAAAGTTTCATGAATCTATTCAGTCATTGCATGTGTACAAGACAAAAACAGTAGATTAGAAGCCCCGAACCCGAACATTAATTTTGGAATTCGTTGCTATTATTTCGGGGAATTCCAAGTAAGACGTCATTATATTTTACCAACTACGACTTACGGAGTCTCCTTTTTGAAATTAGAGTTATAGGGTATAAACATGTATTATCAATACTTCGTAGGGAAATAACATTTTGTTCGAGTTACAAAGTCTAAATTATTCGAGATACCGTGTATTTAGTGGTTCATCGGAAGAGAATGGCAATTTTTTGCGACTTACTGAGGATTTCGACTTAACGAGGTTCGAGTTATTGAGATTCCACTATATAATAAAAATTTATATTGATTTGGTTACATATATAATACAAATTCCTATTTTTAAGTAGATCTTAAATTGATTTATTATTGTTTTCATAGTACACCAATTATGCACTAAAATGCAACTCTGCTGTTGTTACTGTGTTATTATTGATCCAGATCAAAACTAGAACTTTTGATCTGGATCAGTAATAAAAATTACAATTATTTCTAGTTCTTAGTGTATATTTTTGCTTATATTTATTTACGCTCTTGTGATTACAGGGGTCCTGTGCCTGTCCTGGTGATGTCTCTTCTCTTCATTGCCTCGGTGTTTATGTTACATATCTGGGGCAAATACACAAGGGCATAATTTATCAACATCTTTTCCCTAGTATTAATTTGTGTGAATGCAAATAAAGTGCAGTGAGAACATTATAATGAAGGTTATGTGTATTTCTATAAACATTTGTGTTGTATATATACTAATGTTATTTTGAAAATAAAATTATTTATTTAAAATACATCCATTCCTACATGAATGTAGTTTGTTTGATGATCATTAATCTAGTTAAACGATCTGGTAAAATAACTACAGACTAGTTTTATAATAAATTGATATATAAACTATTACTCTTTATTTTAGAATGTCAATATTTTCAATCAATATAAACATTTACTTTTGCATACATATATAAATTAATATTATAAATATTATTTAGTGTAAGTATTATTTGTTATAATTAATGTCGTAACAAACATTAATTGCATCAATTTATGAAGCTTATCTTAATGTTTGCGTCTTTTGTTTCATTGAAATACATTGAAAAAAATCAAACAGTCAAGGTCAGAATAAGTAAATATTCAGTACACCATTGTTCCGAATATTGTGCTCTGTGCCAAACTCTGCTCTGGACGAGCATGATCATCTGAAACGACAAAAAAAATATATAATTTTTACACTCTAATATTTTCCCATCTCTGCTATAGTTAGAAGATAAGTGATTAATTTCAATCTATGCAACAATCTAATATATTAAAATTTTATTATTGATTAAATTTTATTATTGAAACAAAGTTCGTAGTCACACTACACTCAAGATCCTTGGAGAATGAGAGCTAGGCTGAAAAAAGAGTAAGATTTCGACCATCGTGACACTCGCTGTATTATGTTTACCATGCATATATTGAAGTGCAGTTATATTTGATACATGTGTGTTGATAAGCAGATCTTTATACATAGGTAATTGTTTACTGCAGAATATATACTACTATCAATGTGATTTTTTCAAGACCGATTAAATCGAATTATAAACACACGTGTTGTACTTTAGTTATCACAAACCAAACATTACTAAGATTAATTTTTATAATAAATGGTTATTTTCAAATCTTTAAATATATATATTATTTATTATCTTTTTATTACCATTCCTCCATTTCGCTTAATTACCTTCAAACATTGTTATTTCATTGTGTCTGTTATTTAATACATGATATATAATGAAAAGAACTTCATTCCAATGGAGTGTCTCTTGACATTATTCATTTTTTTTCACATTTATGTTCAGTAAGGTCTACTCTATTTTTAACTGACTTAAAACAAGAAGGGGACGATATATTTGTATGTATGTATTTTTGTCAATTATGGATCGATTTAGAATTTTTTTTTGTAAGAGTACTAGTCTCTCGAGAAGGTCTCGTAGTCACAAAATTAGGATCTGATGATGGGATCCCAGGGAAATTGAGGTATACCCTCAAACATTGTAGGCACGTATAGTGTGTTTGAGCATTTTTTTTAGTTATTCAAGTTTTTTTGTCTGATAGTTATCACCTCATGCTTTTGAGATTATAATGGAAACCTCAGCACTCCTTAATGCCTAGGAGTTAGAAGATAATCTTACAAGTTGTTACCAGATACTACTTTTCAATGACTATTAGTAAAACTTGTATACACACAATTAAAATTAATTACTTATTAATCTACCCACATATTTTCATTCATTTATATAATTCCAATATGACAATCATGTGGCAGGAATACATTGGAACTGTTTAGCGATAAAAACAGAAGTAGGGTTAATGTGGAAGTGAATGAAAATGTGATCTGTGTTAAATGCAGAACTATTCAAAGAATAAGAATAATTTATATAATTTGTATAAAAATAATTTAGGAATCACTCTCTAACTAAGGATGTAAAGACCCTGGAATGATTACCACTGAACAATAAAAACGGGATTAGAACTGCTTTTCCACTTGCTCGATACAAAAGTAAAGATGCTTGGCCAGCTAAATATAATTATACTATGTTTATTATTAAAATATGAGAAATACTTGAACTGTATTTTAATCAATTTTAGGGTATCGCCATCTACTGTTGAAATATTCAACTATAGAAAAACAACATCATTTTTGTAGCAGTATCCCTAATGTATCAACTATATAATTTTTTCATATTATGAAAATGAATTTTCAATTCTAATATAAGATGTGCACTTTTAAATCTTAGCCAACAAAATTATTTATTCATTTATAAATAAGAATGCATAAGTTTTGGATAGGAAAACAGTAGTTTAGACTTACCTGATATGGGGCCATCCATAAATTATAAGGTTTTTGACCCCCCCTCCATTCTTGATAAAGGTGGTGAAACATAAATGAAAACAGCAGTTTTTACAATTTTTTTTTGTTCAAAATACTTTAAATATTAGACATAAAGCTTTTTTCGTTTTCGTATTTCGGATTTGACATGACAAAGCTTTTAACCTGCTCCTTGTCACAATTCGTTGACCGCCGCTCAAACGTGTGACGTAATTTATAGATGGCCTCTATTATCAATCTTTCAATTAATCATTTATAACAGAAGTTATTAGATAAAAATCATAATTGCATATTTTATGCAAGTGTTAGGTTAACAACAAAAGTAATCATGTGTAGCGGATTTCCTATAAAACCAACTAGGCTCAGGCCTGCAATTTTAATTGTAGCAAATGTACTGATGTCATTAAACAACACTAACTAAATTTGCACAGCTTAAACAGTCGAGCCTGCTATTAGGCCTCTGGTATACACGGAGTTCACCAACTGCGAGATACATACAAACATATCTACTTAGAAAAAGAGTTGCACGTGGCCCTTTATGAGCAGCAGTTTATTGTGAATACTAATATTTGTTAAAAAGTATTTTGTTCTCTAAGTTGAAATAGTTTTGGTTTCTTAATTTGTGTTTATTTTATATACGTTTCATACTGCAGAATTTTTCATAGATTATCAAGTTGCCTGTTACCAGGCCATGAAAATTTGCATTTGTAGATTAACATTTTAAGTCGGAGAGATGAATTGTTAATATTATTGTTTTCTGTTCCACATGCTAAATCAGTTAATAACAAATACTTTCAATTTGCAGATATGACCTCAAAATACTCATAGATTATAATTATGATAGTTTTGAAGGGGCTGCTTCCATTAATGAAATTTTAAAAAAGTAAATGTAAAATCTTTCAACGCTTTACAAGCAAATGGGAAAAATAAAACAACATTCTATTTTTTAGTGGTTTTATTAATAATTAGCCGATACTTCCCTTCAAAAATCCAATACGTCTTAAATATCTTACAATTAATGGCGAAATGGTTAAAGTCATTGCGATTCGAACAGGAGCAAATACCTTGTGAATAGCATATGCTAAAACAAAAGTACTAGCATTTGCAGTACAAATTTTTTGGATTGTTGTTTCGCCTAACTGAAGATAATGTAAAGCGGCTTCAATGTCTATTCCGCTGAAAATTAAAAAACGAAATTAAATGTTATTATTTTCAAAATAAGAACAAATTGTAATTTTTATTTATTTCAAAATTAAATTTGAATTATTTATTAACTCTATCTAAATTATAAGAAATTAAAAACATTGAATGTTCCCATCACCATGTTTCTTTAAGGTCAAATCTAAATTGGCAGTTTATCTAATCAAATTATTAAATTTTAATAGAGATTTATGTTTAGCATGATAGATTAGATTTTAATTAAACTATATTAGTCAGAAGATTATATCAAAAACAGTATATAAATAAAGGAATCTTTCAAAATAGTTAATTTATGTAAGTATTTTATTAATTTAATTTATGATTGAGAGGTGTAAGTTATCATTATATAAAACAACATACCTAGACACAAAAATGTAACAACCTCCCAATGACATAAGTGAAATAAACACATGAAAAACAATTACTGTTGACCCATATTCCTTTACCGCTATTTTCAATTTTTGTTTTGATGTTAGTTTTGGTTGGGTTTCTTGTTCACTAGAACTCATTTTTCTGATGGTGAGGGTAACAGCTATTCTTTGGAAAAGAAATAAAGTGTTAGTAATGATAATGTGAAGTTAATTACGTTCTTTAATATACATTAAATAAATAGATAATAACATTATAAACCTTTGTGCAAATTTTGAAGACCACGATATTCATTGCGTAGAGTTAAATAGTGTGATCCATGAAGACACCCTGACAAAAATTTATAGCCCTGGCCCCATTGAGAACCTGGCATGCCAAGATGGGTGTGATTTCCACTAAAGGGGCTGGGTACATTACTTTGCATAGAAGATGACAAACTCACAGCACCCTGACAATCGTATTTATTAACGTGAGGATCAGCCTGAACCGTGATGTCAATTTTAGAGTAGTTGTCAGATTCTTTTAGAAAATGAGAATTGATCACAGGTCCTGAAATATCTCTTGCCCGTAATGGTGAAAATCGACCAATTTCCGAAGCATTAATATCTATAACATTACATGGTAACTTCAGAGGAAGAGCATGCGGAAATTTTAGCATTGGTGACATGTGAACATTTTGACAAGCCGCGGCACCTATAAATATTTAATAAAAAAAGGTATTAAATCAAAATGTTGATAATATGACAAGTAACTTACAAATTATCAAAACAAATTTTATCAGCACAAAACGCAACATAACCGTAATTGTAGTATACTTAACTATTGTTTGCAACTTAGCTTACCTGTGGATTTCAAGAATACAATGTTTTTACTAACAAGTTGTTTGGAATGTATACTTATCATAATGAATTAGATTTAAATCTTCTTTGCTTAGAAATGTTTGTATTCTGGCAACTATCTAGGTGGAAGGATCTAAAACTACTGCGTATAATACTACCGCCCAGTTGCTAACAAACGCAGATTATAAGATACTATGTACAAACCAGTTTTTAGTCTGTATGTTAAATGAATCATAAAACATGCAAAACTACTTTAAATATAGCTGTCTCTGTTTGCTTTTATCGGCAGACAACCCGCCTCTAGTCGTGACCACTGAGCATATAAATAAGAGTCGGAACTCCATAGAAAAAATAAATCGTTGATAGTTACAATTCATTACCAACCTTACACACCAAATAAGTGTCACCAACATTGAAATGTTATTCTGTCATTTTGACATTAGAGATGTCCTCTAATCAAAATTCGCTTCATATAGATATCGATAAAATTTATGGTAATTTGAATCTTTAGCATACTAAATAGATTTATATTTTAGTAATAGGTAAAAAAACGCAATTAGAATCAACATTTTATTATTAAAATGACCTGCATAGTCAGTGGTTATAATAACAAATACACAAATAAAGAATTACTTGATTAAATATTTCAAAACACATTTCAGTTTCAGTTTGTAGGAAAAACACACAAACGTTTAGTAGAACATTTGTAAAACTTTCTTTAATTTGTTAAATTGTACAGTAAAGTTAGAAACGGTCTAGTCTCCTTTTGTAATCAATTCAATATTTCTGATCACCACTCTGGAAATTGTAGTTGTTTATCCCAGAAATACTTTAACTAATTACATTTATTCAAAACTTATTATTGCATTCAACTTGGCTCTTATACAATATTAAAACTTGACAACACCACAAAGCTTCTACATAGAAATAGGATACAGAGTTACATTAAAATTGAGATTTAATTATTTGTGTATATATTATACAAAAACGAATTGCTAATGTAGACTGATGCAGCCTATTTATAAGGTGAACATCTTACAAAACGGGTGGCGTCTTACTACCACGATATATCCCCAGACATCGCTTTTCACATTATAATTTTTTAAATAGTTTAATTAACACTATATTTAACAATTTATATCGCACAATATTTTACAGTGAGCTGCCGGGATATATTCGCCTGCCAAACCACCTTGAAAAGACAGCCGACCTCCCGATTTATAAACTAAACATACTACACATTTTGTAAAATATCAGTAGAATTGTCCATAGGCTTGAAGGCTGCAGAATAATGTTTGCTACCATTCAAATTCAGTGGCTCAGTCAACAACGCCCCACACCAACTCGCTTTCTTTCTCTTATTTTCTCAGCATCTGAAAGTACAAGTTATATGAAAACCAATTCTGATTACACATTTGGCTATCATTCCTAATTCAGTGTATGTCGGTCGCTGAATTATATGGATACACCATCGTATTACTTCTAAGAGGTCAATTACTATCCCCATAGACCAAATTTCATCTTTCTTACATCACCTTTAAAAACATTTCAAGTGTAATAGTAAATTTCTCTTGTTTTCCATTTTATTATATCTATGACTTCAGATGCTGTACGAGGCGCCACCAACATCGTCTCCTGAATTCATCATGTAACATAAAACATTTTAAGATTACAGGATATTAGTTGACAAAATTTCACATAATTTAGAGCAACAGCATGATATATATTAAATTAATTACTATTAGGGATATAACATAAAGACTATAAACCTATATAATTTTCTTTTACACTTTCCTAATCTATAGTGAATAAATTACATTAAAATTAAATCAAATTTGTATACAAATTGATTCAACAAATAATTGTTATTTTATAATCAAAACTATTCAA